>RXID01017584.1:0-25320 GCA_005019695.1 Trichopus zeylanicus subsp. travancoricus | reverse complement strand
AAATGAACCACCCTTGAAAGTTCAGAAAACAGAAGAGAAACCCTAAAATTAATAAAAAAAAATACAAAATTCATTAAGTTTGAAAAAATTGTAGAAAATCGGCTAAAGTACACAATATCACAAGAAAAACTCTAAAGTCCATAGAAATATCTGAAAACCCCTTAAACTTCATGAAAGTATAAGAAATCTCACAAACTACAATAAGAACAGGAAAATTCTATTTTAAAGATGCAGTTCATTATAATAAGGGGTATATATGCGATAATTAAGATTTTGAAATTGAGTCTTCTATTTTAGTTTTTAACAGGTATATAAGCGAAAAACATTTTTTTAGGCAATTTTCCTCTTTCAATGATGTTTATACGCGAAAATTAAGCCCCTAAGGTTAAATATGAAAATTTATTTTTTCAAGTGCAATATATGTGAAAATCAGGATTTTTTAATCCAATATGCAATTTACTTTTTTTACATTATTAGGTTAAATATGTTTTTAAAATACTTTACTTCTTTCAAATTTCTTACGTTACGATCATCAATATGGTGTTACATTTTTTTGAAGTAAGTTTTCCATGCAAGTTTGAATTTTTTTAAGGGGTACGCGCAAGTAAATTAAAATTTTTAAAGGGGACAAAAAATCAAAGAAAATTTTTGAAACTCTAGAAAACCGTAAAATTCCCTAAAAGAGTAAAAATAAAATACGAAAAACATCTCGCTTGAAAGTACAAAAACTCAAAAAAAAACCCATCAAACTAAAAAAAATAATACAAAATTCATTAAATTTGCGAAAATTATAGAAAATCTGTAAAAGTTCGAAACGTCACAAAAAAAAACTCTATAACACCATAAAATCGTTGAAATCTCAAAAAACCCATTAAACTTCATGAAAGTATAAAAAAATCCCAGAAACTATAAAATGATCATTAAACTATGTTTCAAATATGCATTTCATTCTCTTATGGGGTATATACGCAATAATTAAGATTTTGAAGTTGAGTTTTTAATTTCAGTTTTCAATAAGTATATCAGCTAGAAATATTTTTTTAGGCATTTTTTCTTTCAAAGGGGTTTATATGCTAAAATTAAGCCCAGTAAGGTTAAATATTAAATTTTATATTTTCTAGAGCCATATATGTGAAAATCAGGTTTTCTCAATCGAATTTGCGATTTAGTTTGTTAGGATACGAGTTTAAATATCTTTTTAAAATACTTTGCTTCTTCCAAATTTTTTACATTACGAGATTCAATCTGTATTTTCATTTTTAAATTAAGTTTTCCGAGCAAGTTTGAATTCTTTTTTAAGAGGTATACATAGATAAGTTTAAATTTTCAAATGAGGCAAAGTATCAGAAAAAAATTTCAAAGTAGAGAAAACCACAAAATTTCCAAAAAGATATCAAAGAAATATAAATGAACCACCCTTGAAATTTCAGAAACAGAAGAGAAACCCCTAAAAGTTTAAAAAAAAAAAATACAAAATTCATTAAAATTGAAAACATTGTAGAAAATCGGTTGAAGTAGACAATATCACAAGAAAAACTCTAAAAGTCCATAAAAACCTCTGAAAACCCCTTAAACTTCATGAAAGTATAAGAAATCTCACAAAGTACAATAAGATCATGAAAATTCTATTTTCAATATGCAGTTCATTATAATAAGGGGTATATATGCGATAACTAAGATTTTGAAATTGAGTCTTCTATTTTAGTTTTTAAGAGGTATATAAGCGAAAAACATTTTTTTAGGCAATTTTCCTCTTTCAATGAGGTTTATACGCGAAAATTAAGCCCTTAGGGTTAAATATGCAATTTTATTTTTTCAAGAGCAATATATGTGAAATTCAGGATTTTTTAATCCAATCTGCAATTTAATTTTTTTAGATTATTAGGTGAAATATGTTTTTAAAATACTTTACTTCTTTCAAATTCTTACGTTACGAGGATCAATATGGTGTTACATTTTTTTGAAGTAAGTTTTCCATGCAAGTTTGAATTTTTTTAAGGGGTACACGCAAGTAAATTAAAATTTTTGAAGGGTACAAAAAATCGTAGAAAATTTTTGAAAGTGTAGAAAACCTTAAAATTCCCTAAAAGAGTAAAAAGAAAATACCAAAAACATCTCGCTTCAAAGTACAAAAACTCAAAAAAAAACCCATCAAATTAAAAAAAATAATACAAAATTCATTAAATTTGCGAAAATTGTAGAAAATCGGTAAAAGTTGGAAACATCACAAAAAAAACTCTATAACACCATAAAATTATTGAAATCTCAAAAAACCCATTAAACATCATGAAAGCATAAAAAATTCTAGAAACCATAAAATGATCATTAAAACTATGTTTCAAATATGCATTTCATTCTCTTATGGGGTATATATGCAATAATTAAGATTTTGAAGTTGAGTTTTTAATTTCAGTTTTCAATAAGTATATCTGCTAGAAATATTTTTTTAGGCATTTTTTTCTTTCAAAGGGGTTTATATGCTAAAATTAAGCCCGGTAAGGTTAAATATGAAATTTTATATTTTCTAGAGCCATATATGTGAAAATCAGGTTTTCTCAATTTAATTTGCGATTTAGTTTTTTAGGAGACTAGTTGAAATATATTTTTAAAATACTTTCATTCTTCCAAATTTTTACATTACGAGATTCAATCTGTATTTTCATTTTTAAATTAAGCTCTCCGAGCAACTTTGAATTCTTTTTTAAGAGGTATGCACAGGTAAATTAAAATTTTCAAATGAGGCAAAATATCAGAAAAAAATTTCAAAGTTTAGAAAACCACAAAATTTCAAAAAAGATATCAAAGAAATATAAAAAAAACCACCCTTGAATGTTCAGAAACAGAAGAAAACCTCTAAAAGTTAAAAAAAATACAAAATTCATTAAGTTTGAGAAAATTGTAGAAAATCGGTTAAAGTACACAATATCACAGGAAAAACTCTAAAGTCCATAGAAATCTCTGAAAACCCCTTAAACTTCAGGAAGGTATAAGAAATCTCACAAACTATAATAAGAACAGGAAAATTCTATTTTAAATATGCAGTTCATTATAATAAGGGGTACATATGCGATAATTAAGATTTTGAATTTGAGTCTTCTATTTTAGTTTGTAACAGGTATATAAGCAAAAAACATTTTTTTAGGCAATTTTCCTCTTTCAATGATGTTTATGCGCAAAAATTAAGCCCTTAAGGTTAAATATGAAATTTTATTTTTTCAAGAGCAATATATGTGAAAATCAGGATTTTTTAATGCAATCTGCAATTTACTTTTTTTAGATTATTAGGTTAAATATTTTTTTAAAATACTTTACTTCTTTCAAATTTCTTACGTTACGAGGATCAATATGGTGTTACATTTTTTTGAAGTAAGTTTTCCATGCAAGTTTGAAATTTTTTAAGGGGTACACGCAAGTAAATTAAAATTTTTAAAAGGGACAAAAAATCATAGAACTTATTAAGGTCTAGGAAAAACTATTAAAATTCCAAAAGAGGTTAAAAAGAAATACGAAAAACATCTCGCTTGAAAGTTCAAAAACTCAAAAAAAACCCATCAAACTAAAAAAAAAAATACAAAATTCACTAAATTTGCGAAAATTGTAGAAAATCGGTAAAAGTTCGAAACATCACAAAAAAAAAACTCTATACCACCATAAAATCGTTGAAATCTCAAAAAACCCATTAAACTTCAGGAAAGTATAAAAAATCCCAGAAACTATAAAACGATCATTAAAACTATGTTTCAAATATGCATTTCATTCTCTTATGGGGTATATACGCAATAATAAGATTTTGAAGTTGAGTTTTTAATTTCAGTTATCAATAAGTATATCTGCTAGAAATATTTTTTTTAGGCATTTTTTCTTTAAAAGCGGTTTATATGCTAAAATTAAGCCCAGTAAATCTAAATTTGAAATTTTGTATTTTCTAGAGCCATATATGTGAAAATCAGGTTTTTTCAATGGAATTTGCGATTTAGTTTGTTAGGATACGAGTGTAAATATATTTTTAAAATACTTTGCTTCTTCCAAATTTTTTACATTACGAGATTCAATCTGTATTTTCATTTTTTAATTAAGTTTTCCGAGCATGTTTGAATTCTTTCTTAAGAGGTATACATAGGTAAGTGAAAATTTTCAAATGAGGCAAAATATCAGAAAAAAATTTCAAAGTAGAGAAAACCACAAAATTTCCAAAAAGATATCAATGAAATATAAATGAACCACCCTTGAAAGTTCAGAAACAGAAGAGAAATCCCTAAAAGTATAAAAAAAAAATACAAAATTCATTAAGTTTGAAAACATTGTAGAAAATCGGTTAAAGTACACAATATCACAAGAAAAACTCTAAAAGTCCATAAAAACCTCTAAAAACCCCTTGAACTTCGTGAAAGTATAAAAAATCTCACAAACTACAATAAGATCATGAAAATTCGATTTTCAATATGCAGTTCATTATAATAAGGGGTATATATGCGATAATTAAGATTTTGAAATTGAGTCTTCTATTTTAGTTTTTAAGAGGTATATAAGCGAAAAACATTTTTTTAGGCAATTTTCCTCTTTCAATGATGTTTATATGCGAAAATTAAGCCCTTAAGGTTAAATATGAAATGTTATTTTTCCAGAGCAATATATGTGAAAATCAGGATTTTTTAATCCAATCTGCAATTTACTTTTTTTAGATTATTAGGTTAAATATGTTTTTAAAATACTTTACTTTTTTCAAATTTCTTACGTTACGAGGATCAATATGGTGTTACATTTTTTTGAAGTAAGTTTTCCATGAAGTTTGAATTTTTTTAAGGGGTACACGCAAGTAAATTAAAATTTTTAAAGGGACAAAAAATCATAGAAAATTTTTGAAAGTTTAGAAAACATCAAATTCCCTAAAAGAGTAAAAATAAAATACGAAAAACATCTCGCTTGTAGTTCAAAAACTCAAAAAAAACCCATCAAACTAAAAAAAATAATACAAAATTCATTAAATTTGCGAAAATTGTTGAAAATCGGTAAAAGTTCGAAACATCAGAAAAAAAAAACTCTATAACACCATAAAATCGTTGAAATCTCAAAAAACCCATTAAACATCACGAAAGTATAAAAAATCCCATAAACTATAAAACGATCATTAAAACTATGTTTCAAATATGCGTTTCATTCTCTTATGGGCTATATATGCAATAATTAAGATTTTGAAGTTGAGTTTTTAATTTCAGTTATCAATAAGTATATCTGCTAGAAATATTTTTTTAGGCATTTTTTCTTTCACAGGTGTTTATATGCTAAAATTAAGCCCAGTAAGGTTAAATATGAAATTTTGTATTTTATAGAGCCATATATGTGGAAATCAGGTTTTTTCAATGGAATTTGCGATTTAGTTTGTTAGGATACGAGTGTAAATATATTTTTAAAATACTTTGCTTCTTCCAAATTTTTTACATTACGAGATTCAATCTGTATTTTCATTTTTAAATTAAGTTTTTCGAGCAAGTTTGAATTCTTTTTTAAGAGGTATACATAGGTAAGTTAAAATTTTCAAATGAGGCAAAATATCAGAAAAAAATTTCAAAGTAGAGAAAACCACAAAATTTCCAAAAAGATATCAAAGAAATATAAAAGAACCACACTTGAAGGTTCAGAAACATAAGAAAAACCCCTAAAAGTTAAAAAAAAATAAAAAATCCATTAAGTTTGAAAAAATTGTAGAATATCGGGGGTAAAGTACACAATATCACAAGAGAAAGACAAATAACGCTTAAAAGTCCATAAAAATCTGCTGAAAAAAAAACCCCCCTTAAACTTCATGAAAGTTATAAACACTCTCGCAAACTACAATAAGAACAGGAAAATTCTATTTAAAATATGCAGTTCATTATAATAAGGGGTATATATGCGATAATTAAGATTTTGAAATTGAGTCTTCTATTTTAGTTTTTAAGAGGTATATAAGCGAAAAACATTTTTTAGGCAATTTTCCTCTTTCAATGATGTTTATATGCGAAAATTAAGCCCTTAAGGTTAAATATGAAATTTTATTTTTCCAGAGCAATATATGTGAAAATCAGGATTTTTTAATCCAATCTGCAATTTACTTTTTTTAGATTGTTAGGTTAAATATGTTTTTAAAATACTTTACTTCTTTCAAATTTCTTACGTTACGAGGATCAATATGGTGTTACATTTTTTTGAAGTAAGTTTTCCATGAAGTTTGAATTTTTTTAAGGGGTACACGCAAGTAAATTAAAATTTTTAAAGGGACAAAAAATCATAGAAAATTTTTGAAAGTTTAGAAAACATCAAATTCCCTAAAAGAGTAAAAATAAAATACGAAAAACATCTCGCTTGTAGTTCAAAAACTCAAAAAAAACCCATCAAACTAAAAAAAATAATACAAAATTCATTAAATTTGCGAAAATTGTTGAAAATCGGTAAAAGTTCGAAACATCAGAAAAAAAAAACTCTATAACACCATAAAATCGTTGAAATCTCAAAAAACCCATTAAACATCACGAAAGTATAAAAAATCCCATAAACTATAAAACGATCATTAAAACTATGTTTCAAATATGCATTTCATTCTCTTATGGGGTATATATGCAATAATTAAGATTTTGAAGTTGAGTTTTTAATTTCAGTAATCAATAAGTATATCTGCTAGAAATATTTTTTTAGGCATGTTTTCTTTCAAAGGGGTTTATATGCTAAAATTAAGCCCAGTAAGTTTAAATATGAAATTTTATATTTTCTAGAGCCATATATGTGAAAATCAGGTTTTTTCAATGGAATTTGCGATTTAGTTTGTTAGGATACGAGTTTAAATATCTTTTTAAAATACTTTGCTTCTTCCAAATTTTTTACATTACGAGATTCAATCTGTATTTTCATTTTTAAATTAAGTTTTCCGAGCATGTTTGAATTCTTTTTTAAGGGGTATACATAGGTAAGTGAAAATTTTCAAATGAGGCAAAATATCAGAAAAAAATTTCAAAGTAGAGAAAACCACAAAATTTCCAAAAAGATATCAATGAAATATAAATGAACCACCCTTGAAAGTTCAGAAACAGAAGAGAAACCCCTAAAAGTTAAAAAAAAAAATACAAAATTCTTTAAGTTTAAAAAAATTGTAGAAAATCGGTTAAAGTACACAATATCACAAGAAAAACTCTAAAAGTCCATAAAAATCTCGACAACCCCTTACACTTCATGACGTATAAAAAAATCTCGCAAACGACAATAAGATAGGAAACAATTACTATTTTCAATATGCAGTCATTATCATAAGGGGTCTATATGCGATAATTAAGATTTGAAAATGAGTCTTCTATTTATTGTTTTTAAGACGGTCTATAAGCGAAAAACCTTTTTTTAGGCACATTTCCTCGTTCAATGATGTTTATCTGCGAAAATTAAGCCCTTAAGGTTAAATATGAAATTTTATTTTTTCAAGAGAAATATATGTGAAAATTTGGATTTTCTAATCCAATCTGCGATTTAATTTTTTTAGATTATGAGGTTAAATAAGTTTTTAAAATACTTTTCTTCTTTGAAATTATTTACGTTACGAGGCTCAATATGGTGTTACATTTTTTTGAAGTAAGTTTTCCATGCAAGTTTGAATTTTTTTAAGGGGTACACGCAAGTAAATTAAAATTTTTAAAGGGACAAAAAATCATAGAAAATTTTTGAATGTTTAGAAAACATCAAATTCCCTAAAAGAGTAAAAATAAAATACGAAAAACATCTCGCTTGTAGTTCAAAAACTCTAAAAAAAACCCATCAAACTAAAAAAAATAATACAAAATTCATTAAATTTGCGAGAATTGTTGAAAATCGGTAAAAGTTCGAAACATCAGAAAAAAAAAACTCTATAACACCATAAAATCGTTGAAATCTCAAAAAACCCATTAAACATCACGAAAGTATAAAAAATCCCATAAACTATAAAACGATCATTAAAACTATGTTTCAAATATGCATTTCATTCTCTTATGGGCTATATATGCAATAATTAAGATTTTGAAGTTGAGTTTTTAATTTCAGTTATCAATAAGTATATCTGCTAGAAATATTTTTTTTAGGCATTTTTTCTTTCACAGGTGTTTATATGCTAAAATTAAGCCCAGTAAGGTTAAATATGAAATTTTGTATTTTCTAGAGCCATATATGTGAAAATCAGGTTTTTTCAATGGAATTTGCGATTTAGTTTGTTAGGATACGAGTTTAAATATATTTTTAAAATACTTTGCTTCTTCCAAATTTTTTACATTACGAGATTCAATCTGTATTTTCATTTTTAAATTAAGTTTTCCGAGCATGTTTGAATTCTTTTTTAAGAGGTATACATAGGTAAGTGAAAATTTTCAAATGAGGCAAAATATCAGAAAAAAATTTCAAAGTTTAGAAAACCACAAAATTTCAAAAAAGATATCAAAGAAATATAAATAAACCACCCTTGAAAGTTCAGAAACAGAAGAGAAACCCCTAAAAGTTTAGAAAAAAAAATACAAAATTCATTAAGTTTGAAAACATTGTAGAAAAGCGGTTAAAGTACACAATATCACAAGAAAAACTCTAAAAGTCCATAAAAATCTCTGAAAACCCCTTAAACTTCATGAAAGTATAAAAAATCTCGCAAACTACAATAAGATCAGGAAAATACTATTTTCAATATGCAGTTCATTATAATAAGGGGTATATATGCGATAATTAAGATTTTGAAATTGAGTCTTCTATTTTAGTTTTTAAGAGGTATATAAGCGAAAAACATTTTTTGAGGCAATTTTCCTCTTTCAATGATGTTTATATGCGAAAATTAAGCCCTTAAGGTTAAATATGAAATGTTATTTTTCCAGAGCAATATATGTGAAAATCAGGATTTTTTAATCCAATCTGCAATTTACTTTTTTTAGATTATTAGGTTAAATACGTTTTTAAAATACTTTACTTCTTTCAAATTTCTTACGTTACGAGGATCAATATGGTGTTACATTTTTTTGAAGTAAGTTTTCCATGCAAGTTTGAATTTTTTTAAGGGGTACACGCAAGTAAATTAAAATTTTTAAAGGGACAAAAAATCATAGAAAATTTTTGAAAGTTTAGAAAACATCAAATTCCCTAAAAGAGAAAAAATAAAATACGAAAAACATCTCGCTTGTAGTTCAAAAACTCAAAAAAAAACCCATCAAACTAAAAAAAATAATACAAAATTCATTAAATTTGCGAAAATTGTTGAAAATCGGTAAAAGTTCGAAACATCAGAAAAAAAAAACTCTATAACACCATAAAATCGTTGAAATCTCAAAAAACCCATTAAACATCACGAAAGTATAAAAAATCCCATAAACTATAAAACGATCATTAAAACTATGTTTCAAATATGCATTTCATTCTCTTATGGGCTATATATGCAATAATTAAGATTTTGAAGTTGAGTTTTTACTTTCAATTATCAATAAGTATATCTGCTAGAAATATTTTTTTTAGGCATTTTTTCTTTCACAGGTGTTTATATGCTAAAATTAAGCCCAGTAAGGTTAAATATGAAATTTTGTATTTTATAGATCCATATATGTGAAAATCAGGTTTTTTCAATGGAATTTGCGATTTAGTTTGTTAGGATACGAGTGTAAATTTATTTTTAAAATACTTTGCTTCTTCCAAATTTTTTACATTACGAGATTCAATCTGTATTTTCATTTTTAAATTAAGTTTTCTGAGCATGTTTGAATTCGTTTTTAAGGGGTATACATAGGTAAGTGACAATTTTCAAATGAGGCAAAATATCAGAAAAAAATTTCAAAGTAGAGAAAACCACAAAATTTCCAAAAAGATATCAATGAAATATAAATGAACCACCCTTGAAAGTTCAGAAACAGAAGAGAAACCCCTAAAAGTATAAAAAAACAATACAAAATTCATTAAGTTTGAAAACATTGTAGAAAATCGGTTAAAGTACACAATATCACAAGAAAAACTCTAAAAGTCCATAAAAATCTCTGAAAACCCCTTAAACTTCATGAAAGTATAAAAAATCTCACAAACTACAATCAGATCAGGAAAAGACTATTTTCAAGTATGCAGTTCATTATAAATAAGGGTAATAATATGCGATTAATTAAGATTTTGAAAGTGAGTCTTCTATTTTAGTTTTTAAGAGGTATAGAAGCGAAAACTTTGTTTTTTAGGCAATTTCCTCTTCAATGATGTGTATAATGCGAAATTAAGCCCTTAGGTTTAAATATGAAAATGTTTATTTTCCAAGCAATATATGTGAAAATCAGGATTTTTTAATCCAAGCTGCAATTTAATTTTTTTAGATTATTAGGTGAAATATGTTTTTAAAATACTTTACTTCTTTCAAATTCTTACGTTACGAGGATCAATATGGTGTTACATTTTTTTGAAGTAAGTTTTCCATGCAAGTTTGAATTTTTTTAAGGGGTACACGCAAGTAAATTAAAATTTTTAAAGGGACAAAAAATCATAGAAAATTTTTGAATGTTTAGAAAACATCAAATTCCCTAAAAGAGTAAAAATAAAATACGAAAAACATCTCGCTTGAAAGTTCAAAAACTCAAAAAAAAACCCATCAAACTAAAAAAAATAATACAAAATTCATTAAATTTGCGAAAATTGTAGAAAATCGGTAAAAGTTCGAAACATCACAAAAAAAAAAACTCTATAACACCATAAAATCATTGAAATCTCAAAAAACCCATTAAACTTCATGAAAGTATAAAAAATCCCAGAAACTATAAAACGATCATTAAAACTGTGTCTAAAATATGCATTTCATTCTCTTATGGGCTATATATGCAATAATTAAGATTTTGAAGTTGAGTTTTTAATTTCAGTTATCAATAAGTATATCTGCTAGAAATATTTTTTTAGGCATTTTTTCTTTCACAGGTGTTTATATGCTAAAATTAAGCCCAGTAAGGTTAAATATGAAATTTTGTATTTTATAGAGCCATATATGTGGAAATCAGGTTTTTTCAATGGAATTTGCGATTTAGTTTGTTAGGATACGAGTGTAAATATATTTTTAAAATACTTTCCTTCTTCCAAATTTTTTACATTACGAGATTCAATCTGTATTTTCATTTTTAAATTAAGTTTTCCGAGCATGTTTGAATTCTTTTTTAAGGGGTATACATAGGTAAGTGAAAATTTTCAAATGAGGCAAAATATCAGAAAAAAATTTCAAAGTAGAGAAAACCACAAAATTTCCAAAAAGATATCAATGAAATATAAATGAACCACCCTTGAAAGTTCAGAAACAGAAGAGAAATCCCTAAAAGTATAAAAAAAAAATACAAAATTCATTAAGTTTGAAAACATTGTAGAAAATCGGTTAAAGTACACAATATCACAAGAAAAACTCTAAAAGTCCATAAAAATCTCTGAAAACCCCTTAAACTTCGTGAAAGTATAAAAAATCTCGCAAACTACAATAAGATCAGGAAAATACTATTTTCAATATGCAGTTCATTATAATAAGGGGTATATATGCGATAATTAAGATTTTGAAATTGAGTCTTCTATTTTATTTTTTAAAAGGTATATAAGCGAAAAACATTTTTTTTGGCCATTTTCCTCTTTCAATGAGGTTTATACGCGAAAATTAAGCCCTTAAGGTTAAATATGAAATTTTATTTTTTCGAAAGCAATATATGTGAAAATCAGGATTTTTCAATCCAATTTGCAATTTACTTTTTCTAGATTGTTAGATTAAATATGTTTTTAAAATACTTTACTTCTTTCAAATTTCTTACGTTACGAGGATCAATATGGTGTTACAATTTTTTGAAGTAAGTTTTCCATGCAAGTTTGAATTTTTTTAAGGGGTACACGCAAGTAAATTAAAATTTTTAAAGGGGACAAAAAATCATAGAAAATTTTTGAAAGTTTCGAAAACATCAAATTCCCTAAAAGAGTAAAAATAAAATACGAAAAACAGCTCGCTTGTAGTTCAAAAACTCAAAAAAAAACCCATCAAACTAAAAAAAATAATACAAAATTCATTAAATTTGCGAAAATTGTTGAAAATCGGTAAAAGTTCGAAACATCAGAAAAAAAAACTCTATAACACCATAAAATCGTTGAAATCTCAAAAAACCCATTAAACATCACGAAAGTATAAAAAATCCCATAAACTATAAAACGATCATTAAAACTATGTTTCAAATATGCATTTCATTCTCTTATGGGCTATATATGCAATAATTAAGATTTTGAAGTTGAGTTTTTAATTTCAGTTATCAATAAGTATATCTGCTAGAAATATTTTTTTTAGGCATTTTTTCTTTCAAAGGGGTTTATATGCTAAAATTAAGCCCAGTAAGGTTAAATATGAAATTTTATATTTTCTAGAGCCATATATGTAAAATCAGGTTTTTTCAAGGGAATTTCCGATTTAGGTTGTTTAGGATACGAGTGTAAATTATTTTGAAAATACTTTGCTTCTTCCAAATTTTTGTACATACGGAGATTCAATCTGTATTTTCATTTTTAAATTAAGTTTTTCCGGCCATGGTGGAATTCTTTTTTAAGAGGTATACATAGTGAATGAAATTTTCAAATGAGGCAAATATCAGAAAAAATTTCAAATAGAGAAACACAAAATTTCCGAAAGATATCAATGAATATATGAGAACCACCTTGAAAAGTTCAGAAACGACAGAATCCCTAAAAGTATAAAAAAAAAATACAAAATTCATTAAGTTTGAAAACATTGTAGAAAATCGGTTAAAGTACACAATATCACAAGAAAAATTCTAAAAGTCCATAAAAATCTCTGAAAACCCCTTAAACTTCATGAAAGTATAAAAAATCTCGCAAACTACAATAAGATCAGGAAAATACTATTTTCAATATGCAGTTCATTATAATAAGGGGTATATATGCGATAATTAAGATTTTGAAATTGAGTCTTCTATTTTAGTTTTTAACAGGTATATAAGCGAAAAACATTTTTTGAGGCAATTTTCCTCTTTCAATGATGTTTATACGCGAAAATTAAGCCCTTAAGGTTAAATATGAAATTTTATTTTTTCAACAGCAATATATGTGAAATTCAGGATTTTTTAATCCAATCTGCAATTTACTTTTTTTAGATTATTAGGTGAAATATGTTTTTAAAATACTTTACTTCTTTCAAATTCTTACGTTACGAGGATCAATATGGTGTTACATTTTTTTGAAGTAAGTTTTCCATGCAAGTTTGAATTTTTTTAACGGGTACACGCAAGTAAATTAAAATTTTTCAAGGGGACAAAAAATCATAGAAAATTTTTGAAAGTATAGAAAACCATAAAATTCCCTAAAAGAGTAAAAAGAAAATACGAAAAACAACTCGCTTGAAAGTTCAAAAACTCAGAAAAAACCCATCAAACTAAAAAAAATAATACAAAATTCACTAAATTTGCGAAAATTGTAGAAAATCGGTAAAAGTTCGAAACATCACAAAAAAAAAACTCTATAACACCATAAAATCGTTGAAATCTCAAAAAACCCATTAAACTTCATGAAAGTATAAAAAATCCCAGAAACTATAAAACGATCATTAAAACTATGTTTCAAATATGCATTTCATTCTCTTATGGGGTATATACGCAATAATTAAGATTTTGAAGTTGAGTTTTTAATTTCAGTTATGAATAAGTATATCTGCAAGAAATATTTTTTTAGGCATTTTTTCTTTCAAAGGGGTTTATATGCTAAAATTAAGCCCAGTAAAGTTAAATTTGAAATTTTGTATTTTCTAGAGCCATATATGTGAAAATCAGATTTTTTCAATGGAATTTGTGATTTAGTTTGTTAGGATACGAGTTTAAATATATTTTTAAAATACTTTGCTTCTTTCAAATTTTTTACATTACGAGATTCAATTTGTATTTTCATTTTTAAATTAAGTTTTCCGAGCATGTTTGAATTCTTTTTTAAGAGGTATACATAGGTAAGTGAAAATTTTGAAATGAGGCAAAATATCAGAAAAAAATTTCAAAGTAGAGGAAACCACAAAATTTCCAAAATGATATCAAAGAAATATAAATGAACCACCCTTGAAAGTTTAGAAACAGAAGAGAAACCCCTAAAAGTTTTAAAAAAAATACAAAATTCATTAAGTTTGAAAAAATTGTAGAAAATCGGTTAAAGTACACAATATCACAGGAAAAACTCTAAAGTCCATAGAAATCTCTGAAAACCCCTTAAACTTCATGAAGTTATAAGAAATCTCACAAACTACAATAAGATCGTGAAAATTCTATTTCAAATATGCAGTTCATTATAATAAGGGGTATATATGCGATAATTAAGATTTTGAAATTGAGTCTTCTATTTTAGTTTTTAAGAGGTATATAAGCGAAAAACATTTTTTTAGGCAATTTTCCTCTTTCAATGTTGTTTATATGCGAAAATTAAGCCCTTAAGGTTAAATATGAAATGTTATTTTTCCAGAGCAATATATGTGAAAATCAGGATTTTTTAATCCAATCTGCAATTTACTTTTTTTAGATTATTAGGTTAAATATGTTTTTAAAATACTTTACTTCTTTCAAATTTCTTACGTTACGAGGATCAATATGGTGTTACATTTTTTTCAAGTAAGTTTTCCATGCAAGTTTGAATTTTTTTAAGGGGTACACGCAAGTAAATTAAAATTTTTAAAGGGACAAAAAATCATAGAAAATTTTTGAAAGTTTAGAAAACATCAAATTCCCTAAAAGAGTAAAAATAAAATACGAAAAACATCTCGCTTGTAGTTCAAAAACTCAAAAAAAAACCCATCAAACTAAAAAAAATAATACAAAATTCATTAAATTTGCAAAAATTGTTGAAAATCGGTAAAAGTTCGAAACATCAGAAAAAAAAAACTCTATAACACCATAAAATCGTTGAAATCTCAAAAAACCCATTAAACATCACGAAAGTATAAAAAATCCCATAAACTATAAAACGATCATTAAAACTATGTTTCAAATATGTATTTCATTCTCTTATGGGCTATATATGCAATAATTAAGATTTTGAAGTTGAGTTTTTAATTTCAGTTATCAATAAGTATATCTGCTAGAAATATTTTTTTTAGGCATTTTTTCTTTCAAAGGGGTTTATATGCTAAAATTAAGCCCAGTAAAGTTAAATTTGAAATTTTGTATTTTCTAGAGCCATATATGTGAAAATCAGGTTTTTTCAATGGAATTTGCGATTTAGTTTGTTAGGATATGAGTTTAAATATATTTTTAAAATACTTTGCTTCTTCCAAATTTTTTACATTACGAGATTCAATCTGTATTTTCATTTTTCAATTAAGTTCTCCGAGCAAGTTTGAATTCTTTTTTAAGAGGTATGCACACGTAAATTAAAATTTTCAAATGAGGCAAAATATCAGAAAAAAATTTCAAGTAAGAAACCACAAAATTTCCAAAAAGATATCAAAGAAATATAAAACAACCACCCTTGAAAGTTCAGAAACAGAAGAAAACCTCTAAAAGTTAAAAAAATACAAAATTCATTAAGTCTGAAAAAATTGTAGAAATCGGTTAAAGTGCACAATATCACAGGAAAAACTCTAAACTCCAAAGAAATCTCTGAAAACCCCTTAAACTTCATGAAAGTATACGAAATCTCACAAACTACAATAAGAACAGGAAAATGCTATTAAAATATGCAGTTCATTATAAGAAGGGGTTATTATGCGATAAGTAAGATTTTTGAAATTGGAGTCTTCTATTTTAGTTTTTTTAAGAGGTATATAACGAAAAACATTTTTTTTGGCAATTTTCCTCTTTCAATGAGGTTTATACGCGAAAATTAAGCCCTTAAGGTTAAATATGAAATTTTATTTTTTCGAAAGCAATATATGTGAAAATCAGGATTTTTCAATCCAATTTGCAATTTACTTTTTCTAGATTGTTAGATTAAATATGTTTTTAAAATACTTTACTTCTTTCAAATTTCTTACGTTACGAGGATCAATATGGTGTTACAATTTTTTGAAGTAAGTTTTCCATGCAAGTTTGAATTTTTTTAAGGGGTACACGCAAGTAAATTAAAATTTTTAAAGGGGACAAAAAATCATAGAAAATTTTTGAAAGTATAGAAAACCATAAAATTCCCTAAAAGAGTAAAAAGAAAATACGATAAACATCTCGCTTGAAAGTTCAAAAACTCAAAAAAAAACCCATCAAACTAAAAAAAATAATACAAAATTCATTAAATTTGCGAAAATTTTAGAAAATCCGTAAAAGCTCGAAACATCACAAAAAAAAAACTCTATAACACCATTAAATCGTTGAAATCTCAAAAAACCCATTAAACTTCATGAAAGTATAAAAAATCCCATAAACTATAAAACGATCATTAAAACTATGTTTCAAATATGCATTTCATTCTCTTATGGGCTATATATGCAATAATTAAGATTTTGAAGTTGAGTTTTTAATTTCAGTTATCAATAAGTATATCTGCTAGAAATATTTTTTTTAGGCATTTTTTCTTTCACAGGTGTTTATATGCTAAAATTAAGCCCAGCAAGGTTAAATATGAAATTTTGTATTTTATAGAGCCATATATGTGAAAATCAGGTTTTTTCAATGGAATTTGCGATTTAGTTTGTTAGGATACGAGTGTAAATATATTTGTAAAATACTTTGCTTCTTCCAAATTTTTTACATTACGAGATTCAATCTGTATTTTCATTTTTAAATTAAGTTTTCCGAGCATGTTTGAATTCTTTTTTAAGGGGTATACATAGGTAAGTGAAAATTTTCAAATGAGGCAAAATATCAGGAAAAAATTTCAAAGTGGAGAAAACAACAAAATTTCCAAAAAGATATCAATGAAATACAAATGAACCACCCTTGAAAGTTCAGAAACAGAAGAGAAACCCCTAAAAGTATAAAAAAAAATACAAAATTCATTAAGTTTGAAAAAATTGTAGAAAATCGGTTAAAGTACACAATATCACAAGAAAAACTCTAAAAGTCCATAAAAATCTCTGAAAACCCCTTAAACTTCATGAAAGTATAAAAAATCTCGCAAACTACAATAAGATCAGGAAAATACTATTTTCAATATGCAGTTCATTATAATAAGGGGTATATATGCGATAATTAAGATTTTGAAATTGAGTTTTCTATTTTAGTTTTTAAGAGGTATATAAGCGAAAAACATTTTTTTAGTCAATTTTCCTCTTTCAATGATGTTTATATGCGAAAATTAAGCCCTTAAGGTTAAATATGAAATTTTATTTTTCAAGAGCAATATATGTGAAAATCAGGATTTTTTAATCCAATCTGCAATTTACTTTTTTTAGATTATTAGGTTAAATATGTTTTTAAAATACTTTACTTCTTTCAAATTTCTTACGTTACGAGGATCAATATGGTGTTACATTTTTTTCAAGTAAGTTTTCCATGCAAGTTTGAATTTTTTTAAGGGGTACACGCAAGTAAATTAAAATTTTTAAAGGGACAAAAAATCATAGAAAATTTTTGAAAGTTTAGAAAACATCAAATTCCCTAAAAGAGTAAAAATAAAATACGAAAAACATCTCGCTTGTAGTTCAAAAACTCAAAAAAAACCCATCAAACTAAAAAAAATAATACAAAATTCATTAAATTTGCGAAAATTGTTGAAAATCGGTAAAAGTTCGAAACATCAGAAAAAAAAAACTCTATAACACCATAAAATCGTTGAAATCTCAAAAAACCCATTAAACATCACGAAAGTATAAAAAATCCCATAAACTATAAAACAATCATTAAAACTATGTTTCAAATATGCATTTCATTCTCTTATGGGCTATATATGCAATAATTAAGATTTTGAAGTTGAGTTTTCAATTTCAGTTTTCAATAAGTATATTTGCTAGAAATATTTTTTTAGGCATTTTTTCTTTCAAAGGGGTTTATATGCTAAAATTAAGCCCAGTAAGGTTAAATATGAAATTTTATATTTTCTAGAGCCATAGATGTGAAAATCTGGTTTTTGTCAACCGAATTTGCGATTTAGTTTTTTAGGATACGAGTTTAAATATATTTTTAAAATACTTTGATTCTTCCAAATTTTTACATACGAAGATTCAATCTGTATTTGTCATTTTTAAATTAAGTTTTCCCGAGCATGGTTGAATTCATTTTTAAGGGGTATACATATGTAAGTGAAATTTTCAAATGAGGCAAAATATCAGAAAAAAATTTCAAAGGAGAGAAAACAACAAAAGAAATTTCCAAAATGAATATCAAAGAAATATAAAAAAACCACCCTTGAAAGTTCAGAAACAGAAGAAAACCTCTAAAAGTTAAAAAAAATACAAAATTCATTGAGTTTGAAAAAATTGTAGAAAATCGGCTAAAGTACACAATATCACAAGAAAAACTCTAAAGTCCATAAAAATCTCTGAAAACCCCTTAAACTTCATGAAGTTATAAGAAATCTCACAAACTACAATAAGAACAGGAAAATTCTATTTAAAATATGCAGTTCATTATAATAAGGGGTATATATGCGATAATTAAGATTTTGAAATTGAGTCTTCTATTTTAGTTTTTAAGAGGTATATAAGCGAAAAACATTTTTTTAGGCAATTTTCCTCTTTCAATGAGGTTTATACGCGAAAATTAAGACCTTAATGTTAAATATGAAATTTTATTTTTTCAAGGGCAATATATGTGAAAATCAGGATTTTTTAATCCAATCTGCGATTTAATTTTTTTAGATTATTAGGTTAAATATGTTTTTAAAATACTTTATTTCTTTCAAATGTCTTACGTTACGAGGATCAATATGGTGTTACATTTTTTTGAAGTATGTTTTCCATGCAAGTTTGAATTTTTTTAAGGGGTACACGCAAGTAAAGTAAAATTTTTAAAGGGGACAAAAAATCATAGAAAATTTTTGAAAGTATAGAAAACCATAAAATTCCCTAAAAGAGTAAAAAGAAAATACGAAAAACATCTCGCTTGAAAGTTCAAAAACTCAAAAAAAAACCCATCAAACTAAAAAAATAATACAAAATTCACTAAATTTGCGAAAATTGTAGAAAATCGGTAAAAGTTCGAAACATCACAAAAAAAAAACTCTATAACACCATAAAATCGTTGAAATCTCAAAAAACCCATTAAACATCACGAAAGTATAAAAAATCCCATAAACTATAAAACGATCATTAAAACTATGTTTGAAATATGCATGTCATTCTCTTATGGGCTATATATGCAATAATTAAGATTTTGAAGTTGAGTTTTTAATTTCAGTTATCAATAAGTATATCTGCTAGAAATATTTTTTTTAGGCATTTTTTCTTTCAAAGGGGTTTATATGCTAAAATTAAGCCCCGTAAGGTTAAATATGAAATTTTGTATTTTCTAGAGCCATAGATGTGAAAATCAGGTTTTCTCAATCGAATTTGCGATTTAGTTTGTTAGGATACGAGTTTAAATATATTTTTAAAATACTTTGCTTCTTCCAAATTTTTTACATTACGAGATTCAATCTGTATTTTCATTTTTAAATTAAGTTTTCCGAGCATGTTTGAATTCTTTTTTAAGAGGTATACATAGGTAAGTGAAAATTTTCAAATGAGGCAAAATATCAGAAAAAAATTTCAAAGTAGAGAAAACCACAAAATTTCCAAAAAGATATCAAAGAAATATAAATGAACCACCCTTGAAAGTTTAGAAACAGAAGAGAAACCCCTAAAAGTTTTAAAAAAAATACAAAATTCATTAAATTTGAAAAAATTGTAGAAAATCGGTTAAAGCATACAATATCACAGGAAAAACTCTAAAGTCCATAGAAATCTCTGAAAACCCCTTAAACTTCATGAAGTTATAAGAAATCTCACAAACTACAATAAGAACAGGAAAATTCTATTTAAAATATGCAGTTCATTATAATAAGGGGTATATATGCGATAATTAAGATTTTGAAATTGAGTCTTCTATTTTAGTTTTTAACAAGTATATAAGCGAAAAACATTTTTTGAGGCAATTTTCCTATTTCAATGAGGTTTATACGCGAAAATTAAGCCCTTAAGGTTAAATATGAAATTTTATTTTTTCAAGAGCAATATATGTGAAATTCAGGATTTTTTAATCCAATCTGCAATTTACTTTTTTTAGATTATTAGGTGAAATATGTTTTTAAAATACTTTACTTCTTTCAAATTTTTACGTTACGAGGATCAATATGGTGTTACATTTTTTTGAAGTAAGTTTTCCATGCAAGTTTGAATTTTTTTAAGGGGTACACGCAAGTAAATTAAAATTTTTAAAGGGGACAAAAAATCATAGAAAATTTTTGAAAGTTTAGAAAACATCAAATTCCCTAAAAGAGTAAAAATAAAATACGAAAAACAGCTCGCTTGTAGTTCAAAAACTCAAAAAAAAACCCATCAAACTAAAGAAAATAATACAAAATTCATTAAATTTGCGAAAATTGTTGAAAATCGGTAAAAGTTCGAAACATCAGAAAAAAAAAACTCTATAACACCATAAAATCGTTGAAATCTCAAAAAACCCATTAAACATCACGCAAGTATAAAAAATCCCATAAACTATAAAACGATCATTAAAACTATGTTTCAAATATGCATTTCATTCTCTTATGGGCTATATATGTGAAAATCAGGTTTTTTCAATGGAATTTGCGATTTAGTTTGTTAGGATACGAGTTTAAATATATTTTTAAAATACTTTGCTTCTTCCAAATTTTTTACATTACGAGATTCAATCTGTATTTTCATTTTTAAATTAAGTTTTTCGAGCAAGTTTGAATTCTTTTTTAAGAGGTATACATAGGTAAGTTGAAATTTTCAAATGAGGCAAAATATCAGAAAAAAATTTCAAAGTTTAGAAAACCACAAAATTTCAAAAAAGATATCAAAGAAATATAAAAAAACCACCCTTGAATGTTCAGAAACAGAAGAAAACCTCTAAAAGTTAAAAAAAATACAAAATTCATTAAGTTTGAAAAAATTGTAGAAACTCGGTTAAAGTACACAATATCACAGGAAAAACTCTAAAGTCCATAGAAATCTCTGAAAACCCCTTAAACTTCATGAAGGTATAAGAAATCTCACAAACTACAATAAGAACAGGAAAATTCTATTTTAAATATGCAGTTCCTTATAATAAGGGGTATATATGCCATAATTAAGATTTTGAATTTGAGTCTTCTATTTTAGTTTGTAACAGGTATATAAGGGAAAAACATTTTTTTAGGCAATTTTCCTCTTTCAATGATGTTTATGCGCAAAAATTAAGCCCTTAAGGTTAAATATGAAATTTTATTTTTTCAAGAGCAATATATGTGAAAATCAGGATTTTTTAATGCAATCTGCAATTTACTTTTTTTAGATTATTAGGTTAAATATGTTTTTAAAATACTTAACTTCTTTCAAATTTCTTACGTTACGAGGATCAATATGGTGTTACATTTTTTTGAAGTAAGCTTTCTATGCAAGTTTGAAATTTTTTAAGGGGTACACGCAAGTAAATTAAAATTTTTAAAGGGGACAAAAAATCATAGAAAATTTTTGAAAGTACAGAAAATCATAAAATTCCCTAAAAGAGTAAAAATAAAATACGAAAAACATCTCGCTTGAAAGTTCAAAAACTCAAAAAAAAACCCATCAAACTAAAAAAAATAATACAAAATTCGTTAAATTTGCGAAAATCGTAGAAAGTCGGTAAAAGTTCGAAACATCAGAAAAAAAAAACTCTATAACACCATAAAATCATTGAAATCTCAAAAAACCCATTAAACTTCATGAAAGTATAAAAAATCCCAGAAACTATAAAACGATCATTAAAACTATGTTTCAAATATGCATTTCATTCTCTTATGGGGTATATATGCAATAATTAAAATTTTGAAGTTGAGTTTTTAATTTCAGTTATCAATAAGTATATCTGCTAGAAATGTTTTTTTTTGGAATTTTTTCTTTCAAAGGGGTTTATATGCTAAAATTAAGCCCAGTAAGGTTAAATATGAAATTTTGTATTTTATAGAGCCATATATGTGAAAATCAGGTTTTTTCAATGGAATTTGCGATTTAGTTTGTTAGGATACGAGTGTAAATATATTTTTAAAATACTTTGCTTCTTCCAAATTTTTTACATTACGAGATTCAATCTGTATTTTCATTTTTAAATTAAGTTTTCCGAGCATGTTTGAATTCTTTTTTAAGGGGTATACATAGGTAAGTGAAAATTTTCAAATGAGGCAAAATATCAGGAAAAAATTTCAAAGTAGAGAAAACCACAAAATTTCCAAAAAGATATCAATGAAATATAAATGAACCACCCTTGAAAGTTCAGAAACAGAAGAGAAACCCCTAAAAGTATAAAAAAAAAATAAAAAATTCATTAAGTTTGAAAACATTGTAGAAAATCGGGTAAAGTACACAATATCACAAGAAAAACTCTAAAAGTCCATAAAAATCTCTGAAAACCCCTTAAACTTCATGAAAGTATAAAAAATCTCGCAAACTACAATAAGATCAGGAAAATACTATTTTCAATATGCAGTTAATTATAATAAGGGGTATATATGCGATAATTAAGATTTTGAAATTGAGTCTTCTATTTTGATTTTTTAAAAGGTATATAAGCGAAAAACATTTTTTTTGGCAATTTTCCTCTTTCAATGAGGTTTATACGCGAAAATTAAGCCCTTAAGGTTAAATATGAAATTTTATTTTTTCGAAAGCAATATATGTGAAAATCAGGATTTTTCAATCCAATTTGCAATTTACTTTTTTTAGATTGTTAGGTTAAATATGTTTTTAAAATACTTTACTTCTTTCAAATTTCTTAAGTTACGAGGATCAATATGGTGTTACATTTTTTTGAAGTAAGTTTTCCATGCAAGTTTGAATTTTTTTAAGGGGTACACGCGAGTAAGTTAAAATTTTTAAAGGGGACAAAAAATCATAGAAAATTTTTGAAAGTATAGAAAACCATAAAATTCCCTAAAAGAGTAAAAAGAAAATACGAAAAACATCTCGCTCGAATGTTCAAAAACTCAAAAAAAAAAACCCATCAAACTAAGAAAAGTAATACAAAATTCATTAAATTTGCGAAAATTGTAGAAAATCGGTAAAAGTTGGAAACATCACAGAAAAAACTCTATAACACGTAAAATCATTGAAATCTCAAAAAACCCATTAAACTTCATGAAAGTATAAAAAATCCCAGAAACTATAAAACGATCATTAAAACTATGTTTCAAATATGCATTTCATTCTCTTATGGGCAATATATGTGAAAATCAGTTTTTTTCAATGGAATTTGCGATTTAGTTTGTTAGGATACGAGTTTAAATTATATTTTAATACTACTTTGCTTTTTCAAAATTTTTTTTACATTACGAGTTCAATTCTGTATTTTTCATTTTTAAATTAAGTTTTCCGAGCATGTTTGAATTCTTTTTTAAGAGGTATACATAGGTAAGTGAAAATTTTGAAATGAGGCAAAATATCAGAAAAAAATTTCAAAGTAGAGGAAACCACAAAATTTCCAAAATGATATCAAAGAAATATAAATGAACCACCCTTGAAAGTTTAGAAACAGAAGAGAAACCCCTAAAAGTTTTAAAAAAAATACAAAATTCATTAAGTTTGAAAAAATTGTAGAAAATCGGTTAAAGTACACAATATCACAGGAAAAACTCTAAAGTCCATAGAAATCTCTGAAAACCCCTTAAACTTCATGAAGTTATAAGAAATCTCAAAAACTACAATAAGAACAGGAAAATTCTATTTAAAATATGCAGTTCATTATAATAAGGGGTAAATATGCGATAATTAAGATTTTGAAATTGAGTCTTCTATTTTAGTTTTTAAGAGGTATATAAGCGAAAAACATTTTTTTAGTCAATTTTCCTCTTTCAATGATGTTTATATGCGAAAATTAAGCCCTTAAGGTTAAATATGAAATTTTATTTTTCCAGAGCAATATATGTGAAATTCAGGATTTTTTAATCCAATCTGCAATTTACTTTTTTTAGATTATTAGGTTAAATATGTTTTTAAAATACTTTACTTCTTTCAAATTTCTTACGTTACGAGGATCAATATGGTGTTACATTTTTTTGAAGTAAGTTTTCCATGCAAGTTTGAATTTTTTTAAGGGGTACACGCAAGTAAATTAAAATTTTTAAAGGGACAAAAAATAATAGAAAATTTTTGAAAGTTTAGAAAACATCAAATTCCCTAAAAGAGTAAAAATAAAATACGAAAAACATCTCGCTTGTAGTTCAAAAACTCAAAAAAAAACCCATCAAACTAAAAAAAATAATACAAAATTCATTAAATTTGCGAAAATTGTTGAAAATCGGTAAAAGTTCGAAACATCAGAAAAAAAAACTCTATAACACCATAAAATCGTTGAAATCTCAAAAAACCCATTAA
This sequence comes from Trichopus zeylanicus subsp. travancoricus, assembly GCA_005019695.1. NCBI lineage: Eukaryota > Viridiplantae > Streptophyta > Magnoliopsida > Dioscoreales > Dioscoreaceae > Trichopus > Trichopus zeylanicus. Next base: position 899 of record RXID01017584.1, on the reverse strand, counting down.
ACTTGATGAAAGTATAAAAAATCCTAGAAACTATAAAATGATCATTAAAACTATGTTTCAAATATGCATTTCATTCTCTTATGGGGTATATATGCAATAATTAAGATTTTGAAGTTGAGTTTTTAATTTCAGGTTTCAATAAGTATATCAGCTAGAAATATTTTTTTAGGCATTTTTTCTTTCAAAGGGGTTTATATGCTAAAATTAAGCCCAGTAAGGTTAAATATGAAATTTTGTATTTTCTAGAGCCATATTTGTGAAAATCAGGTTTTTTCAATGGAATTTGCGATTTAGTTTGTTAGGATACGAGTTTAAATATATTTTTAAAATACTTTGCTTCTTTCAAATTTTTTACATTACGGGATTCAATCTGTATTTTCATTTTTAAATTAAGTTTTTCGAGCATGTTTGAATTCTTTTTTAAGAGGTATACATAGGTAAGTGAAAATTTTCAAATGAGGCAAAATATCAGAAAAAAATTTCAAAGTAGAGAAAACCACAAAATTTCCAAAAAGATATCAATGAAATACAAATGAACCACCCTTGAAAGTTCAGAAACAGAAGAGAAACCCCTAAAAGTTTTAAAAAAAATACAAAATTCATTAAGTTTGAAAAAATTGTAGAAAATCGGTGAAAGTACACAATATCACAGGAAAAACTCTAAAGTCCATAGAAATCTCTGAAAACCCCTTAAACTTCATGAAGTTATAAGAAATCTCACAAACTACAATAAGAACGGGAAAATTCTATTTAAAATATGCAGTTCATTATAATAAGGGGTATATATGCGATAATTAAGATTTTGAAATTGAGTCTTCTATTTTAGTTTTTAAGAGGTATATAAGCGAAAAATATTTTTTTAGGCAATTTTCCTCTTTCAATGAGGTTTATACGCGAAA
>RXID01017583.1:0-13215 GCA_005019695.1 Trichopus zeylanicus subsp. travancoricus | reverse complement strand
AATAGCCGTAAAAGCAGTAGTAGTTGTATATTTAGTAGTAGTAGTTGTGGTGCCAATAGCAGTAGTAATTGTAGTTGCAGCAGAAGTAATAGCAGTAGCAGTAATAGTAGTAGCAGTTGCAGTAGTTGCAACAGTAGTAGTAGCAGTATCAATCGTAGTTGAAGTAGTTGTAGTAGTAGTAGCAATAGAAGAAGTAGCAGTTGTGGTAGTAACATTAGTAGTATTATTGGCAGTCGTAATACTAGTTGTCGTGTAGTAGTAGTAGCAGTACAAGCAGAAGTAGTAGTAGTAGTAGTATGAGTAGTAGCAACAATAGTAGTTGTAGTAGTAGTAGAAGTAGCAGCAGCAATCGTAGTCGTAGTAGTAGTTGCAGCAACAGTCGTAGTAGTAGTTGCAGCAACAGTCGTAGCAGTAGTACTACTACTACTGCAACTACTACTACGAATGCTACTACTTCTACTGCTACCACTACTGCTACTACTTTTGCTACTACTACTACTGATTCTCCTGCTACTACTGCTCGTAATACACCTACCATAACTACTACTATAACTAATATTACTACTATGATTACAACTACTACTACAATTGATAGTACTAGTATTATTTTAACTGCTGCTACTACTTCTACCACCACTACTACTACTATTACTACTATTACTACTACTATTACTTTCTATTACTTCTACTTCAACTAGTACTACTAATGCTGCTGCTGCTGCTGCTACTGCTACTATTGCTTATGTTGCTACTATTATTGCTACTGCTACTGCTATGATAGCTACCGTGACTACTGCCATGGCTACGAGTGTTGCTACAAGTTCTACTGCTACTACAACTAGTACTGCTACTACTATTACTACTACTATTGCTACTACTACTATTACTACTGGCACTACTACTACTATTTCTGCTGCTGTTATTGCTACTGTTAGTACTACTATTAGTACTACTACTACTACTATTACTACTACTACTACTACTGCAACTGCGGCTACTTCAACTGCTACTACAGCTACTACTACTACTACTACTACTACTACCACTACAACAACTACTACTGATGCTGCTGCTACTACTGCAATTGCTGCTTCTATTGTTACTACGATTGCCACTTCAGCTACTAGTACTACTGCTACTACTTCGACTACTCCTACTACTGCTAGTACTACTGCAACTACCACTACTACTAGTAACTACAACTACTATTACTGCTACTACAACTGCCACTACTGCTGCTACTATTGCAACAACTACTGCTACTACTGCCACTACTGTTGTTACTACTACTACTACTACAATTACTACTACTACTACTGCTACTTCTACTACTTCTGCTACTATTACTACTACGACTGCAACTACTACTACTACTAATACGACTACTGCTACTATTACCACTACTACTACAATTACAACTATTACTACTACTACTTCTACTACTTCTGCTACTACTACTACTACTACGACTGTAACTACTACTACTGATACGACTACTACTACTGCCGCTGCTCCTGCTGCAACTACTAATACTACTACTATTACTACTACTGCCATGGCACCTACTGCTACTTCTACTACTACTGCTACTGCTGCTGCTGCTACTACTACTACTACTACTTCTACTACTATTACTACTATTGCTACTAATAGTACAACATCTACAACTACTTCTACTGTAACCACTACTACTGCTAGTATTATTTCTCTTACAATTATAATAACTACTACTACTATTACTTCTCCTACAACTACTGCTACTAGTACTACAACTACCGCTACTGCAAGTATTACAACAATAACAACAATAACGACTACTACTGCTACTACTACTACGGCTATTACTGCTACTACTATTACTAATAGTACTACTACTTCACCTAACGCTACATCTACTCCTACTACTACTTTTATTACTACTACTACTACTAGTACTACTACTATCAATGTTGATGGTTCAACTTCTATGGCTATTACTATTGTTGCTTCTACTTCAAATAGTACTTCTACTACTCCAGCTACTGATATTACTACTACTACTACTACTATTATTACCACTACAGCTACTAATAGTACTCCTTCTATAGTTACTTCTATCACTACTACTATTACTACTATTGCTCCTATAACTACAATGACAACTACTGCTACTATTGCTACAACTACTGCTTCTACTAGAAGTATTACAACTACTACTATTACTACAACTGCTACTACCACTACTGCTACTGCTACAACTACCACAACCACAACAACTAGTTTTACTACTACTGCTGCTACTACTGCTACTCTGCCACGACTGTTGCTACTATTACTACGATTACTACGGTGACTACCGCTGCTCGCACTATCACTACTACTATCACTACTACAACTGCTGCTGCTATTACTACCACCACTACGACTGCTATAAATATTACTACTACTACTACTACTACTGCTACTGCTATTACTTCTACTACTGCTGCTGCAACTTCTAGTACGACTACTACTAATACTAATACTACTACATTTGCTAATTTTTCTGGAACTACTACTGTTACTACAATTTATACTACTCCTACTTTGGCTAATACTATTGCTCCTACTACAACTGTTACTACTACTACTATTGTTACTACTCACACTACTGCTGCTACAACCACTACTACTCCTATTGCTATTGCTATAGTTGCAACTACTACTACTACTATTGCTGCTACTACTGCTACTACTACTACTTTTGCCACTACTACTGCTACTACGATTGTTGTTACTTTTACTACTAATACTTGTTCTACTACTACTCCTACTACTTGTACTACTACTATAGTTGCTACTACTACTTCTAGTGCTATTGCTCCTGCTATGACTACTACTACTGCAACTGCAGCTACTACTACGGCTACTACTACTGCTATTACTACTACTTCTACAAATACTACTACTACTACTACTATTAGTATTACTCCTACTACTACTAATGCTGCTGCTCCTCCTACAACTACTATTACTACTACTAATAGTACAATTGCTTCTACAATTACCACTACTTGTACGACAACTACTACTGCTACGACAGATGCTACTACTAGTAATACTACTACTAGTACCACTAGTGCCACTACTACTACTACTACTACTACTATTAGTACATCTATTGCTTCTACTGCTACTACTGCAACTGCTGCTCCTATTGCTGTTGCTGCTGCTGCTATAACTACTACAACTGCTACTACTACTACTACTACTGTTGCTACTGTTACTACTACAATTACTACCGCTAGTTTTGTTGCAACTACTACTGGTGCTGCAACTACTACTTCTATTATTGCAAATACTACTAATACCTAATACTACTACCCCCTTCTATCACTACTATCATTGCTACTACTATGACTACTACTACTACTATTACTACTACTTCCCCTTCTTCTACTACTTTTGCAACCAAAATTGCTACGGCTACAACTACTTCTACAACAACAACAACTACTACCACCACGACTACTACTATAATGACTACAACAACAACACTGCCACCACGACTACTACTACTACTAATACTACTAATACTACTATTAGAACTACTACTTGTACTGCTCCTACAGCTACTACTACAGCTACTACTTCTACTGCTACAACTACTACTACTTCTAGTAAAACTACTACTACTACTACTACTACTACTACTACTACTACTACTACGGCTACTACTGCTGCTACTATTACTACTACTACTGCTACTATGACTACTACCACAACAACTACTACAGCTACTACTACTACAACTGCTACTGCTACTCCAACTACTATTCATACTATGACAACTTCTGCTACTACAACTGCAACTATTACTACTGATAATGCTACTTTTACTATGACTGCTACTACTACTTTTATCACTACTATTACTACTGCGATGCTGCTGCTACTACTACTACTACTACTATTGCTACTGCTACTCTAACTACTTCTCATACTACTACAGCTACTGCTATTACTACTACTACTTCTCCTCCGACTAGTACTACTACTACTGCTAGTATTACTACTACTACTGCTACTACTACTACTGTTACTACAACAACTGTAGCTACTACTACTACCACTGCTACTACGGTTGCTACTGCTGCTGCTACTACTTCTGCTACGGCTACTGCTATTACTACTGCTACTACTACTGCTACTAATGTTGCGACTGTTACTACTACTACTTTTACTACGGCTACTACTATTACTACTACTACTACTGCTGCTACTACTATTGTTGTTACTACTATTACTACTACTAGACTACTAGTACAACTGCTGCGGCTGCTGCTACTGCTACAACAACAACAACAACTACTACTACTAGTACTACTACTACTATTGCTATTGCTACTGCTATGACTGCTACTATGGCCACTACTACTATTGCTGCTGCTGCTGCTGCTAGTAGTACTACTACTACTATTGCTGTTGCTACTACTACCACTACAGTACTACTCCTACTCCTACTAATGTTGCTGTTGCTCCCTCAACTGCTGCTATTAGTACTACTACTACAACTTGTACTAATACTACTACTGCTTCTACAACTACCACTACTAGTACGACATCTACTACTACAACGACTGTTACTGTGACTAATTATACTACTGCTAGTAGTACTGCTGCTACTGCTACCACTAGTACTATTACTATTGCTAATTTTACTACTGCTAATGCTACTATTACTTCTACTTCTACTTCTACTACTATTGTTATTACCACTGTTGCTACTATTACTACTACTACTACTGCTATGATTGCTCTTGCGACTACTACTACGACGACGGTTGCTGCTACAACTTATACTACAACTATAACAACTACTGCTACTACTACTACTACCACTATTACTTCTACTAATACTACTATTACTACTACTACTACTACTATTAATGCTACTTCTACTGTTACTACTACTTCTGCTACTTCTACTAATGCTACTACTACTATGACTACTACTACTACTAAGACCACTACTACTACTACTACTGCTACTACTACTAATACCAATACTACTGCAACTATATTTGCTACCACTACTCTGATTACTACTAGCACTACTACTGCTACTACTACTCCGATTACTACTAGCACTACTACTGCTACTACTACTAGAACTATTGTTCCTACTACTACAGCTACTACAGCTACTGCTATGACTATGTCTACCACTATGGTTAATACTCCTACTACTGCAGCAACTACTGCTACTGCTGCAGTTAGTATTGTTACTGCTACTACAATTGCTACCACAATTGCTACTACTTCAACAACTATTGCTACTAATAATACTACTATTACTATAACCGCTGCTACTACTACTACTACTACCACCACCATTACTACTGCTGCTACCGCTACTACTACTACCACCACCATTATTACTACAACTATTATTACAAATACTATTGCTATTAGTACTATTACTGCTACTACTAACTTCTACTTGTATTACTACCACTACTACAACTGCTTCTACGGTTGGTACTACTACTACTACTACTGCTACTTCCATTACTTCTACCACTATTACTATTACAACAACAATAATTATTACTACTACTTCTACTACTACTACTACTACTACTACTACTACTATTACTACTACTACTAATACTAATACTACTACTACTACTGCTACAACCACTACTACTACTACTACTACTACTACTACTACTACTACTACTACTACTACTACTTATCCTACAACAACTACTACTGCTACTACTTCTACTGCTACTTCTACTGCTACTAATACAACTACTGCCAATACTACCACTACAACTACTACTACTTCTACTGCTACAACTATTGGTACAACTACTACTACTATTCTGACTATTACTACAACTACTGCTACTCCTACTATTGCTACCACTTCTATTATCGCCGCTACTGCTGTTACCACAAATATTGCTACCACTGCTACTACCCCTCCAGCTCGGACTATTACTACTACTATCGTTGCTAATGTACAACAACTACTACTACTACTACTATTACTACTACTGTTACTGCTACTACTATTATTGCTTATACTACTAGTACTACTACTACAACTGCTACTGCTGCTGCTACTACTACACCTACGACTATTGCTACGACTATTACAATGGCTACGAGTGCTGTTGCTACTTCTACTACTACAACAACAACTACTGCTGCTACTACTACTACTACTACTACTACTACTATTACAATTACTTCGACCATTTCCACTAATGCTACTACTACTGCTACTACTACTACTACTACCGCTACTATTACAATTACTTCTGCCATTTCCACTAATGCTACTACTGCTGCTACTACTACTACTACTACTATTGTAGCTACTGCTACTACTATTACAACTACTACAACAATTACGATTGCTACTAGTAGTATTGCTACAACTTCTATTGCTACTACTTCAGCTATTGCAACTAGTGTTGCTACTACTGCTATGACTACTGCTACTACTAACTACTACTGCTATTTCTATTACTTCAACTACCGCCACTACTACTACTCCTACTACTGCTACTGCTACCACACTAAGTACTACTACTACTTCTACTACTGGTACTGCTTCTACTACTACTACTACTATTAAAAGTAAAATGGCTATCACTTCGGCTACTGTTGCTGCTATGACTACTTCTACTACTACTACACCTACTACTACTATTGCCACTACTACTACTACTACTACTACTCCTACTCCTACTACTATTACTATTACTTTTGCCATTTCCACTAATGCTACTATTACTACTACTGTAGCTGCTGCTACTACTATAATTACTACAACTATTACAACTATTATTGCTACGTCTGCTACTAGAGTACTGCTACAACTTCAACTGCTACTACTTCTGCTACTACAACTAATGTTACTACTACTAACTACTACCACTACTACTACTACTTCAACTACCACTACTACTACTACTTCAACTACTGCTACAGCTACTACTTCTACTACTGCTATGACTACCAGTAACTACTACTACTACTACTACTTCTCCTACCGCTACTACTTATACTACTACTACTACTAAAACTACAACGGCTGTAACTACTACCACTGCTGCTGCTACGACTACTACTAATACTACTACTGCTGCTGCTGCTACTACTACTAAAATTGTTGCTGCTACCACTAATTCTACAACTACTGCTACTACCACTTCAACTTCTAATACTACTACTACTACTACTATTACTACTACTACAACTACTTCTACTACTACTACTACACCTGCTGCTACTACTACTACTGCTGCTGCTACTACTACTACTCCTGCTACTAAACTGTAGCACTTGTACTACTACCACTGTACAACAATTTCCACAACTACTACCACTATTACTAGCAATACTAATACTTCTGCTACTACTTCTAATGCAACAATTGTTACTATTGCTACTACTTCTCCTACTACTACTACTACGATTATTTCTACTTCTACTACTACTACTACCACTTCTACTAGTTTACTACTAATACGACTGCCATTACCACTACGACTACTGCTACTACTACTAACACTATACTACTACAACTATAATTGCTACCACTACTCCTTTTACTACTTGCATAACTTTTGCTACTATTACTACAATTGCACTACTGCTACTGCAACGGCTATAGCTACTTATGACACTACTACCACAACTACCACTACTACTACTATTGCTACTGCTACTACTACTAGAACTAGTACAGCTGCTACTATTACTACGAATACGACTACAGCGAATACTGCTACTACTGCTACAACTGCTGCTATAACTAGTACTCTTCCTACAACTACTACTACTGCTACTATTGCTACTGCTATACTACTACTACTGCTACTGCTGCTGCTGCGCTGCTGCTACTTCTGCTATTATGACTACAATCACTACTACTAGTTTAACTACTTCTACTGCTACTACTATTACTACTAATTCTACTGCTACTACAACTCATACTTCTACTTCTATTACTACAACTGCTACTACTACTACTACTATTATTACTATAACGATTACTACTATTACTTGTTCTACTACATTTACTTCTACTACTACTATTACTACCACTGCTACTACTACTACTAGAACTATTGCTACTACCACTACTTTTATTACTAATATTGCTACTGCTATTGCTACTACGACTACTAGTACTACAACATCTTCTCCTCCAATAACAACAACTACTACTCCCACTAACACTAATGGTACCACTACTTCTGCTGCTACAACTACTACTACAACTGCTATGGCAGCTACTACTACCTCTACTACTACTACTACTACTTCTACTACTACTACTACTACTACGAGTATTATTACTACTACTATTATTACTACTACTGCAACTAATGGTACTACTTCTACAACTACTTCTGCAACTACTACTACTTCTTCTCCTATAACTACAACTATTACTACTACTACAACTTCTCCTACAACTCGTACTACTGCTACTGCTATTAGTAGTACTACCACTATGACTACTATTACTGCTACTGCTGCGATTACTACTACCACAACTACAACTACTGCTACTACTACTACTGCTGCTGCTGCTGCTGCTGCTGTTGCTACTACTCCTACTACTACTACTACTACTGTTGCTACTGTTACTCAAACAACTTCTCATACTACTATACCTACTGCTAATGCTGCTACTACTATTACTACTACCTCTCCTACTGCTACTACTTCCGCTACTACTACTTTTACTACTATTGCTAGTACTAATATGAGTACTGCAACTTCTACTACTACTGCTACTACTACTACTACTGCTACTTCTACTATTACTGCTACTATTGCTACTACCACTACTGCTATTACAGCAATGTCTGCTACTACTGCTACTATTGCTACGATTGCTACTATTACCACTATTACGACTACTACTACTGCGACTATTGCTACAACTACAGGTACTATCACTACTATGGCTGCTACCATTACTGCTGTCACTACTATTGCTACTGCTGCTACTACTGCTACTACTTCTGCTACTATTGCTACAACTTCCACTACTACATCTACAACTACTACAATAACTACTACTTCCGCAAATTCTACTGCTACTACTACTACCACTACAACTACTACTGCTACTACTGCAACTACAGCTACTGCTCCTACTACTACTCCTACTACTACTGCTATTGCCGCTACTACTATTACTATTGCTGCTACTAATACAACTACTTCTACAACAACTACTACGACTGCTATTGCCGCTACTACTATTACTATTGCTACAACTATTGTTCTTACTACTACTAGTACTACTAGTACTACAACAACTACTACGACTGCTACTACTACTGCTGCTACTGCAGCTACGGCTAGTACTACTACTGTTGCTCGTACTACTACTACTACTATTGCTAGTACTACTAATACTACTAGTACTACTCCTACTACCACTAATGCTGCTCCTACTCCCTCAACTACTGCTACTAGTACCACTACTACTACTACTACTACAAATACTACTATTGCTTCTACAAGTACCACTACTAGTATGATAACTAGTACTACTACTATTATTACTACTTCTACTGCTACAACAACTACTACTTCTATTGCTACTACTACTACTACCGCTACTACTGCTTCTACTACTACTATACTACTTCTATTGCTGCTAGTACAGCTACTACTACAACTACTATTGCTACTGCTGCTACTACTGCTACTACTATAACTACTACCGCTACTACTATTGCTACTACTATTGCTTCTGCAACTACTACTTCTATTACTTCTAATACTACTACCACTACTATTCCCACTACTCCTTCTACTAGTACTACTATTGCTAGTACTGCTATTGCAACTACATCTATTACTAATACTTCCCCTACTTCTACTACCTCTGCAACTACTACTGCTACAACTACTATTGCTTCTCCAACAAGTACTACTACTACTTCTACAACAAAAACTACTACTACTACAACAAAAACTACAACTGCTGCTACTACTACTACTAGAAAAACTACTACTACTACTACAACTACTATTATTACTACTACTACTAACACTACTACTACTACTACTAGTACTACTAATACTACTACTAGTACTTCTATTTCAACAACTCTTAAAGCTACTACTACTAGTACCACTACTAATACTACTACCCCTCCTCCTCCTCCCCCTACTGCTACTACAACTACTACTACTGCATCTGCTACTACTTCCATCGCTGCTACTACTTTTGCTCCTTCGACTAATACTGCAACTACAACAACTACTACTACAACTGCTACTAATACTTCCACTACATCTACTAATACAACTAATTGTGGCAATAGTAGTACTACTACTACTGCTACTATGACTATGGCCACTACGACTACTACTTCTTCACTGCTACTTCTATTACCACTACTGCTGCTACTACTGCTACTACTACTACTATTACCACTACTGCTACTACCGCTACTACCGCTACAACTACTACCACTACTACTAGTCCTACTACTACTACTACTACTACTACAACTGCAACTTTTCATCCTACTACAACAACTGCTAAAACTAAAACTATGACAACTATTGCTACTACTACTACTACTACATCGACTTCACTTACTATTGCTACTAATACATCAACTACTACTACCATTTCTTCTTTTACTACTACTAGTAAAGCTACTACTACTACTTCGCGCATTACCACAGCCTCAGCTACTACTACTGCTGCTACTACTACTGCTACTAATATAGTACTACTACTACTTCTACTACTACTACTAGTACTGCTGCTACCGCTGCTACTCTGGGTACTACTATGACTACTGCTGCTGCTACTACTACTACCTCTGTTACTGCTGCTACTCCTCCGGCTATTGTTGCTACTGGCACTCCCACTACTACTATTACTACGACTACTTTTGCTACTACAACTGCTCCTACTGCTAGTATTACTACTACAACAACAACAACTACTACTACTACTACTATTATGACTACAACAACAACTACTACAACTACTCCAGCTACTACGACTGCTGATACTACTTCTACTGCCACTCCTACTCCTGCTCCTACTATTACTACTACTACTAGTACTACTACTACTACTACTACAACTACTACAACTACTACTAGTACTACTAGTACTACTACAACTACTACAATAACTCCTACTCTTACTACTACTTGTACCACTACTACTACTATTGCTACTACCACTACTGCTTCTGCCAGTACTACTCCTACTACAACAACTACAAGTAGGACTTCTGCTACAACTACTACTACTACCGCTACAGCTGCAAATGCTACTACGACTATGACTACTGCAACTACAACTACTACTGCTTCTGCTACTACTTCTACTACCACTACTACAACTACAACTACAACTACTGCTACAACTATAGATACCCCAACTAATACTACTTTTGCAACTATTATGACTACAACTACTACTACCCCTTCACCCGCTACAATTACCGCTACTATTGCTACTAATGCTACTGCTACTAATACTACTACTACGACTGCTACAACTACTACTACTAATGCTGCTGCTGCTACTAATGCTGCAACAACTGCTTCTACTACTACTACTGTTGCTACTAGTGCTTCTACTGCAACTATAAATACGCATACTCTTGTTGCTGCTATTAGTACAACAACAATAACTACTACTACTACTACTACTTCTACGACTACACCTTTTGTTGGTAGAAATACTGCTACTAGTAGTATTGTTGTGGCAACTACTACTACTGCTGCTGCAGCTACTACAACTATTATTACTACAACTAATACTGCTAATAATACTTCTACTATTGCTACTATAACTATTGCTACAACTAATACTACTACAACAATAACAATAATAATAACAATTACTACTACAACTAATACTACGACTACTATTACTATTGGTACTACTCCTGCAACTACTACTACTACTACTACTCTACTGCTACTACTACTACTACTACAACAACTACTACTGCTTCTACTTCTACAACTTATACTACTACTGCTGCTACTACTACTACTACTACTACTGCTACTACTACTATTGGTACTACTCCTACTATTGCTACTATTGCTACTTCTGCTACTATCGTTACTACTACTACCACTACCACTAGTCCTACTGCTACAATTGCTACCATTGCTACTTTTCAAACTACTACTCGTATTGCTAAGACTACAACTATGACAACTATTGCTACTAGTACTACTACTACTACTTCTACTTCAACTACTATTGCTACTAATACTTCTACTACTACAACAACTACGGCTACAGCTACTAATACTACAGCTGTTACGACTACTTCTCATATTACCATAACTTTACTACAACTACTGCTACTACTACTTCAGCTTCTATACTACTATTATTGTTGCTAGTACAACTACAACAAGTATAATTGCTACTATGAATACGACTACTACTACTACTACTTCTACTACTACTGTTGCTCCTACTGCTATAGCTGCTACCGAAACTCTCTCTACTACTACTACTACTACTACTACTTCTACTGTTGCTGCTGGTGTTGCTGCTACCACCAGTACTACAGCTACTACTTCTAATACTCAACAACTTATACTATTACTGCTACTATTGCTGCTAATGTACTATTACTACTACTGCAACTACTACTCCTCCTAGTCTCACTACTATTACTACATTACTACTACTAGTATTCCTACTACTACTACTACAACAACAACAACTTCTACATTGACTAGTACTACCGCTGCTGCTGCTACTACTACTACTATTACTGCAGCTGCTGCAGCTACTATTGCTGCTACTATTGCTACTGCTACTACTACTACTATTATTACTGCTACTACTACTAACTACTACTACTACTACTACTTCTACTTCTACTACTGCTTTTGCTACTACTACTACTACTACTACAATTGCTACGGCTGCTACTAGTGTGACTGGGCTGCTACTAGTGTAACTACTACCACTACTGCTGCTGCTACTACTACTAATACTACTACTACTACAAATAATACCACTACTGCAGCTACGACTTCTGATACTACTACAACTACTACTTCTGCAAATTATGCTACTACTGCTACTACAACTATGACTGCTACTACTACTGTTATGGCTACTACGGTTGCTACTACCATTACTACTACTACTACTATTACTACCACTACTAGTACCACTACTACTGCTGCTATAGCTACTGCCGC
>RXID01017582.1:0-14104 GCA_005019695.1 Trichopus zeylanicus subsp. travancoricus | reverse complement strand
TTTGATAAACGCAAAATACTTATTTTATTAGAAATATAATTTATTATTTCAGAAATTAATATAATTATTAAAATGACCAATAAATGAAGAATTATATAAATATAAAAAACTAATTTCGGATTTGTTCGTTATATTTTAGCTAACAAGTAAAATAAATTGATAATTTTAAATTTTTAAAAAATAATTTATTTTTAGTGAAATAAATATTTTAATATTAAAAAAAATTTAATTAAAAAATAAAAAATTTTGAAAAATGACCTAAATGTTATATAAATTCATCTTTTAATTTGTGAGCCCCACTATAATTCCCAAGAATTAGATAAATTTCTCTCAAAATTTTTAGAAATCAAAACCGGAATTGGAAAAAGGTAGGAATTGTCTAGTTCTCTCAATTTTGAATTTTGAAATTAAAGCAAACACCCTGTTTAAGAGATTGGGCTTTTAATTCCCCCAATTTCAAAAATTTTTGGGCTTTGGAATCCGTCCAAAAAGATACTTAGGGATAGTTTGGATGAATTTTCAATCTGGAATTGAGAAATTGGTCAACTTTATTAATTCTGAGAAATTGAGTGAATTATTGGAATTTCCTACTTCCGGTGCATGGATAAGTATTTTTTGGATGGAATGAGAAAATAGTTAGTACGAAATAAATTTTAAAAGATATGTTAAATTTAATATAAATAGTTAGTACGAAATAAATAGTTAAGTACTCGCAATTTTAAAAGATATGTTAAATTTAATATTTAATATGGTACGAAATAAAAAAAAATATAAATATAATTTATAGATACAAAATACATATTATTTTCTAAAAATTAATTATCTACTTATGAGTAAATAGAATAATATAATATATTAATATTGGAAAATATTAAGTTAATTAAAAAAATTAATATAAATTTTAAAATTGCCCAAAAATAAAGTATTCTATAATTATAATACAATTAATTTAGGATTTATTCAATATTTTTTTTCTTATTAAATTGTTTGATGAACGTAAAATACATATATATGAAATTCAATATTAAATTTATCATAAAATACTAAGAAAATGTAAATATAATTTACAAACATAATATATATGCTATTTTTCAAGAATAAATAATTAAGTTATAAGCAAATAAAATAATATAATATGTGAATATTAGAAAATGCTAAGTTAATAAAAATAATAATATAAATACAAAAATTGCCAAAAAATAATGCATTGTATAATTATAATACAATTAATTTGGGATTTGTTTAGTACATTTTTTTCTTGTTGAATAGTTTGACAAACATAAAATACATATACATTAAATTTTGTACAAAATGCTGAAAAAATATAAATATAATTTACGAACATTACATATATACTATCTTTTAAAGATGAATAATTTATTTATAAGTAAATAGAATAATATAATATATTAATAAGAGAAAATGCTAAGTTAATTAGAAAATTTGTATAAATTAAAAAATGGACCAAACATAAAGAATTCTATAATTATAATACAATTAATTTAGGATTTGTTTAATATTAATTTGTTAAATAATTTGATAAATGTCAAAGACATACATATTAAATTTAATATTAAATTCAGGTACGAAAAACTAAAAAAATATAGATATAATTTACAAGTATAAGTTGTATACTATTTTTTAAAAAATAAATAATTTATTCATATGTAAATAGAATAATATAATATCTTGATATCAGAAAATGGTAAGTAAATTAAAAAATTAATATAAATTTAAAAGTGACCCTGGAATAAAGAATTCTATAATTACAATAGAATTAATTTAGGATTTGTTTAATATTTTTTCTTGTTAAATAATTTGATAAACGTAAAATACATATTTTCTTAGCAATATAATTTATTATTTCAAAAAGTTAATATAATTACTAAAAGGGCCGATAAATAAGGAATTATATAAATATAAAAAATTAATTCAAGATTTGTTTGTTATATTTTAGCTAACAAGTTAAAGAAAATGATAAATTTAAAATTATTACTTTTTTAAAAGTAATTTATCTTTAGTTAAATAAATATTTTAAAGTTACAACAAGAAAAGTATAAAAATAAAAAATTTTAAAAAAAGACCTAAATGTGATATAAATCCATCTTTCAATTTGTGGGCCCCACAGCAATTCCCAAGAATTAGATGAATTTCTCTCAAAATTTTTGAAATTCAAAACTGGAATTGGAAAAAGGTAGGAATTGTCTAATTCTCTCAATTTCGAATTTTGGAATCAAAGTAAACATCGTGATTAAGAAATTAGACTTCTAGTTCCTCGAATTTATAAAATTTTTGGACTTTGGAATCCGTCCAAATAGACACTTTGGGGGTAGTTTGGATGAATTTTCAATCTGGAATTGAGAAATTGGCCAACTCTGTCAATTCCGAGAAATTAAGTGAATTATGGGAATTATCTAGTTCTAGTGTATGGATGAGTATTTTTTGGGTGAAATTAGAAAATAGTTAATACTGGCAATTTTAAAAGATATGTTATATTTAATATTCAATTTGGTACGAAATAAAAAAAATATAAATATAATTTATAAACACAAAATATATATTATTTTCTAAAAATTAATTCTTTATTTATGAGCAAATAGAATAATAGAATCTATTAATATTAGAAAATATTAAGCTAATAAAAAAATTATTATAAATTTAATAATTGCCCAAAAATAAAGTATTCTATAATTATAATACAATTAATTTAGGATTTATTCAATATATTTTTTCATTTTAAATTTCTTGATAAACGTAAAATACATATATATGAAATTTAATATTAAATTTAGCATAAAATACTAAAAAATTATAAATATAATTTACAAACATAACACATATGCATTTATCTGAAAATAAATAATTTATGTATAGGAAAATAGAATAAAATAATATATTAATATTAGAAAATGCTAAGTTAATCAAAAAATAAATATAAATACAAAACTTACCCAAAAATAAAGCATTGTATAATTATAATACAATTAATTTTGGATTTTTTAATACATTTCTTTCTTGTTGAATAGTTTGACAAACATAAAATAGATATATATGAAATTTAATATTATATTTTGTACAAAATGCTGAAAAAATATAAATATTATTTTCGAACATTACATATATACTATCTTTTAAAAATAAATAATTTATTTTAAAGTAAATAGAATAATATAATGTATTAATATTAGAAAATGCCAAGTTAATTAAAAATTTTGCACAAATTTAAAAATGGACCAAAAATAAAGAATTCCATAATTATAATACAATTAATTTAGGATTTGTTTAATATTTTTTTGTTAAATAATTTGGTAAACCTAAAATACATACATATTAAATTTAGGTATTGAAAAAACTAAAAAAATATAGATATACTTTTACAAGCATAAGTTGTCTATTATTTTTTAAAAAATAAATCAATATTCGTAAGTAAATTAGAATAAGATAAGATGTGAATATCAAAAATGTAACGTTAATTAAAACAGCTAATATAAATTTAACAAGGACCCTAACATCAAGAAGTCTATAATTTTAGAATAGAATCATTTAGGATTTGTTTAATATTTTTAATATTTTTTTTTTGTTAAACAATTTGATAAAGGTAAAATACATATTCTCTTAGAAATATAATTTATTATTTCAAAAATTAATATAATTATTAAAATGGTCAATAAATGAAGAATTATATAAATATTAGAAAATTAATTCAAGATTTGTTTGTTATATTTTAGCTAACAAGATAAATGAATTGATAAATTTAAAATTATAATTTGTTGTTGAGAATAATTAATTTTTAGAGGAATAAATATTCTAAAATTAAAACAAGAAAAATTTTTTTAAAATAAATTTTTTTAAAAAATAACCTAAATATTATATAAATCCATCATTTAATTTGTGGGCCCCACAATAATTCCCAAGAATTAGATGAATTTTTTTTCAAAATTTTTGGAAATCAAAACTGGAATTGAAAAAGGATAGGAATTATGTAATTCTCTCAATTTCGAATTTTGGAATCGAAGTTAATACCGTGATTAGGAAATTAGACTTTTAATTCCTCCAATTTGCAAAATTTTTGGGCTTTGGAATCGATCCAAACAGACACTTAGACGCAGTTTGGATGAATTTCTAATATGGAATTGAGAAATTGGCCAACTCTATCAATTCCGAGAAATTGAGTGAATTATTGGAATTGCCTAGTTTCGGTGTATGGATGAGTATTTTTTTGGATGGAATTAGAAAATAGTTAATACTCGTAATTTTAAAAGATATGTTAAATTTAATATTCAATTTGGTACGAAATAAAATAAATATAAATATAATTTATAAACAAAAAATATATATTATTTTCTAAAAATTAATTCTTTACTTATGGGTAAATAGAATAATATTATATATTAATATCGGAAAATATTAAGTTGACTAAAAAACTAATATAAATTTAAAAATTGCCCAAAAATAAAGTATTCTATAATTATCAAACAATTAATTTATGATTTATTCAATATATAATTTTCTTCTTAAATTGTTTGATAAACGTGAAATACATATATTTGAAATTTAATATTAAATTTAGCACAAAATACTAAAAAAATATTAATACAATTTACAAACATAACATATATATTTTCTTAAAAATAAATAATTTATTTATAGGCAAATAGAATAACATAATATATTAACATTAGAAAATGCTAAGTTAATAAAAAAAATTAATATAAATACAAAAATTCCCCAAAAATAAAGCATTGTATAATTATAGTACAATTAATTTTGGATTTGTTTAATGCATTTTTTTTGTTAAATAGTTCGACAAACATAAAATATATATCTTAAATTTTGAACAAAATGTTAAAAAAATATCAATATAATTTACGAACATTACGTATATACTATCTTTTAAAAACAAATAAATTATTTATAAGTAAATTGAATAATATAATATTTTAATTTCAGAAAATACAAAGTTAATTAAAAAATTAGTATATGTTTAAAAATGGACCAAAAATAAAGAATTTTATAATTATAATATAATTAATGTAGGATTAGTTTAATATTTTTTTGTTAAATAATTTGATAAACGTAAAATACATACATATGAAATTTAATATTAAACTTAGGTACAAAAAGCTAAAAAAATACAGAAATAATTTACAATCACAAGTTGTATACCATTTTCGAAAAAAAATAATTTATTCATACGTAAATGGAATAATATAATATATTAATATAATTATAATAGAATTAATTTAGGATTTGTTTAATATTTCTTTCTTGTTAAAAATTTGATAAATATAAAATACATATTTTCTTGGAAATATAATTTATTCTTTCAAAAATTAATATAATTATTAAAATGGCCAATAAATGAAGAATTATATAAATATAAAAAAAATTAATTCAGGATTTGTTTGTTATATTTTAGCTAACAAGTTAAATTAATTGATAAAATAATTTTTTTAAAAAAAATAATTTATTTTTAGTGAAATAAATATTTTAAATTAAAAAAGAAATTAAATTTAAAATAAAAAATTTTGAAAAATGACCTAAATGTTATATAAATCCATCTTCTAATTTTTGGGCCCCACTACAATTCACAAGAATTAGATGAATTTCTCTCAAAATTTTTGAAATTCAAAATTCAGCTTTCCCGATGTCGGGGGTAATGAAACAGTGTCCGGTCTGCCTCACTACGTGTGCCGCTCTATCGATCCGACTTACCAATGAGGTAATTGCCATTGTTTCCCTTGTTGCACTTCGTGGACTCGAAGTAGGAATCAAAGCAAGTAATCTCATTGTTCATCTATCGACACTTTCGACTACGATATTGTTGATTGGGAACCTCAACGAATAGGTGTTATTGTTTCTCCGCCTAGTTCTTGAAGATGGAAAACAAGGACTTAGCGAAGGGAGGGGAAGGACTGCCAACCGACCCTCCTTTCATGCCACAAGTGCAGTTGCGGGAGGCTTCGCCGACTGAGAACAACTGGTAAAGCAAGTCCCGAGATTAAGTTATATAAAAAAGAGAGGGAGGAAGATGCATGTGTTAAGCATAGAGCATCTGGAATTGGAAAAAGGTAGGAATTGTCTAATTCTTTCAATTTCGAATTTTAAAATTGAAGCAAACACCGTGTTTAAGAGATTGGACTTTTAATTCCCCCAATTTCCAAAATTTTTGGGGTTTGGAATCCATCCAAAGAGACGCTTAGGGGCAGTTTAGATGAATTTCGAATCTGAAATTAAGAAATTGGCTAACTCTGTTAATTCTGAGAAATTGAATAAATTATTGGAATTGCCTAGTTCCTGTGTATCCATGAGTATTTTCTGGATGGAATTAGAAAAATAGTTAATACTCGCAAGTTTAAAAGATATGATAAATTTAATATTCAATTTGGTATGAAAAAAAAATATAAATATAATTTATAAACTCAAGATTTATAGTATTTTCTAAAAATTAATTCTTTACTTGTGAACAAATAGAATAATAGAAAATATTAATTTTATAAAATATTAAGCTAATCAAAAATTAATATAAATTCAAAAATTGCTAAAAAAAAATAAAGTATTATCTAATTATAATATAATTAATTTACGATTTATTCAATATATTTTTTCTTATTAATTGTTTGATCAACGTAAAATACATATATAGGAAATTTAATTTTAAATGTAGCACAAAATACTAAAAAAACTATAAATATAATTTACAAACATAACATATATACGGTGTTTTAATAATAAATAATTTATTTATAAGAAAATTGAATAATATAATACATTAATATTAGCAAATGCTATGTTAATCAAAAAAATTAACATAAATACAAAAATTGCCCAAAATTAAAGCATTGTATAATTATAATACAATTAATTTGGGATTTGTTTAATACATTTTTTTCTTGTTCAATAGTTCGACAAACAAAAAATACATATATGCTAAATTTAATATTAAATTTAGTACAAAATGATAAAAAAATATAAATATAATTTATGAACAACACACATATACTATCTTTTAAAAATAAATAATTTATTTATAAGCAAATAGAATAATATAATATATTAATATTAAAAAATGCTAAGTTAATTAGAAAATTAGTATAAATTTAAAAATGGTCCAAACATAAAGAATTCTATAATTATAATACAATTAATTTAGGATTTGTTTAATATTTTTTTGTTAAATAATTCACTGATCGTGAAATACATACATATTAAATTTAATATTAAATTTAGGTACGAAAAACTAAAAAAATATAGATATAATTTACAAGCATAAGTTGACTACTATTTTTTAAAAATAAATAATTCATTCATAAGTAAATAAAATAATATAATATATTGATATCAAAAAATGCTAAGTTAATTAGAAAATTAATATAAATTTAAAAGTGGCCCTAAAAAAAAGTGTTCTATAATTATAATAGAATTAATTTAGGATTTGTTAATTTTTTCTTGTTAAATAATTTGATAAATGTAAAACACATATTTTCTTAGATATATAATTTAATATTTCAGAAATTAATATAATTGTTAAAATAGCCAATAAATGAAGAATTATATAAATATAAAAAAATTAATTCGAGATTTGTTTGTTATATTTTAGCTAACAAGTTAAATAAATTGATAAATTTAAAATTTTTTAAAAAATAATTTATTTTTTCTGAAATAAAGATTTGAAAATTAAAACAAGAAAATAAATTTTAAAATAAAAAATTTCAAAAAAAACCTAAACATTATATAAATTCATCATTTAATTTGTGGGCCCTATTGTAATTCCCAAGAATTAGATGAATGTCTCTCAAAATTTTCGGAATTCAAAACTGGAATTGGAAAAGGGTAGAAATTGTCCAATTGTCTCAATTTCAAATTTTGGAATTGAAATAAACACCATGATTGAGAAATTAAACTTTTAATTCCTCTAATTTCCAAAATTTTTGGGCTTCAGAATCCATCCAAATCGGCACTCAGGGGATGTTTGGATTAATTTTCAATTTTAAATGTAGAAATTGGCCAACTCTGTTAATTCCGAGAAATTGAGTGAATTACTAGCATTACTTAGTTCCGGTGTATGGATGAGTATTTTCTGGATGGAATTAGAAAATAGTTAATAATCGCAAGTTTAAACAATATGTTAAATTTAATATTCAATTTGGTACGAAATAAAAAAATGTAAATATAATTTATAAATATAAAATATATATTATTTTCTAAAAATTAATTCTTTACTTATGAGCAAATAGAATAATGGAATATATTCATATTAGAAAATATTAAGCAAATCAAAAATTATAATGGAATAAAGATTTGTTTGTTATATTTTAGCTAACAAGTTAAATAAATTGATAAATTTAAAATTTTTTTAGAATAATTTATTTTTAGTGAAATAAAGATTTTAAAATTTTAAAACAAGAAAATTAATTTCAAAATAGAAAATTTTTAAAAATAACCTAAACGTTATATAAATTCATCATTAATTTGTGGGTGCCATTGCAATTCCCAAGAATTAGATGAATGTCTCTCAAAATTTTCGGAATTCAAAGCTGGATTCGGAAAAGGGTAGGAATTGTCTAATTCTCTCAATTTCAAATTTTGGAATTACACCATGATTGAGAAATTGAACTTTTAATTCCTCAAATTTCCAAAATTTTTGGGCTTCGGAATGCATCCAAACAGACACTCAGGGGAAGTTTGGATGAATTTTCAATCTGAAAATGAGAAATTGGCCAACTTTGTTAGTTCCGAGAAATTGAGTGAATTATGAGAATTGTTTAGTTCTGGTGTATACATGAGTATTTTCTGGATGGAATTAGAAAATAGTTAATACTCACAAGTTTAAAAGATATGTTAAATTTAATATTCAATTTGGTACGAAATAAAAAAAATATAAATATAATTTATAAACACAAAATATATATTATTTTCTAAAACTGCTATTAAATTGCCCAAAAATAAAGTATTCTATAAGTATAATACAATTATTTTATGATTTATTCAATATATATTTTCTTATTAAATTGTTTGATAAACATAAAATACATATATATGAAATTTAATTTTAAATTTAGCACAAAATACTAAGAAAATATAAATATAATTTACAAACATAACATATATACTATGTTTTAAAAATAAATAATTTATTTATAAGAAAATAGAATAATAGAATATATTAATATTAGAAAATGCTAAGCTAATCTAAAAAATTAATATAAATACAAAAACTGCCCAAAAATAAAGCATTATATAACTATAATACAATTAATTTTCGGATTTTTTTAATATATTTTTTTCTTGTTAAATAGTTCGACAAACCTAAAATACATATGTATTAAATTTAATATTAAATTTAGTAAAAAATGCTAAAAAAATATATGTATAATTTACGAACATTACACATATACTATCTTTTAAAAATAAATAAATTATTTATAAGTAAACAAAATAAAATAAAATATTAATTTTAGAAAATACTAACTTAGTTAGAAAATTAGTATAAATTGAAAAATTGACCAAAACTAGAGAATTCTATAATTATGTACAATTAATGTAGGATTTTTTTAATATTTTCTTGTTAAATAACTCGACAAACATAAAATACATACATATTAAATTTAGGTACAAAAAACTAAAAAAATATAGATGCAATTTACGAGCATAAGTTGTATACTATTTTCGAAAAATAAATAATTTATTCAAATGGCAGAATATAATATATGAAGATCAGAAAATGCTAATTTAATTAAAGAAATTAATATAAATTAAAGGTGACCCTAAAATAAATAATTCTATAAATATAATAGAATTAATTTATGATTTTCTAAATATTTTTTTTTCTTGTTAAACAATTTGATAAATGTAAAATACATATTTTCTTAGAAATATAATTTGTTATTTCAAAAATTAATATAATTATTCAAATGGCCAATAAATGAAATATTATATAAATATAAAAAAATTAATTTGAGAATTGTTTGTTATATTTTAGCTGACAAGTTAAATAAATCGATAAATTTAAAATTATAATTTTTTTGAAAAATAATTTATTTTTAGTGAAATAAGTATTTTAAAATTTAAAAAAGAAATTTCAGAAAATGACCTAAATGTTATATAAATCCATCTTTTAATTTGTGGGCTCCACTGTAATTCTCAAGAATTAGATGAATGTCTCTCAAAATTTTCGAAATTCAAAGCTGAAATTGGAAAAGGGTAGGAATTGTCTAATTCTCTCAATTTCGAATTTTGAAATCGAAATGAACACCATGATTGAGAAATTGAACTTTTAATCCCTCCAATTTCCAAAATTTTTTGGCTTTGGAATCCATCCAAATAGACACTTAGGGGAAGTTTGGATGAATTTTCAATCTTAAATTGAGAAATTGGCTAACTCTGTTAATTCCTAGAAATTGAGTGAATTATGGGAATTGCCTAGTTCCGGTGTATGGATGAGTATTTTTTAGATGAAAATAGAAAATAGTTAGTATTCACAATTTTAAAAGATATGTTAAATTTAATATTCAATTTGGTACAAATTTTAAAAATATAAATATAATTTATTGACACAAAATTCATATTATTTTCTAAAAATTAATTCTCTACTTATGAGTAAATAAAATAAAATAATATATTAATATTGGAAAATATTAACTTAATTGTAAAATTAATATAAATTTAAAAATTTGCCAAATAAAGTATTCTATAATTATAATACAATTAATTTACGATTTATTCAATATATTTTTTTCTTGTTAAATTGTTTGATAAACATAAAATACATATATACGAAATTCAATATTAAATTTATCACAAACTACTAAAAAATATAGATATAATTTACAAACATAACATATATGCTATTTTTTAAGAATAAATAATCTATTTATAAGCAAATAGAATAATATAATATGTTAATATTAGAAAATGCTAAGTTAATCAAAAGAATTAATATAAATACAAAAATTGCCAAAGAATAATGCAGTGTATAATTATAATACAATTAATTTGGGATTTGTTTAATACATTTTTTTCTTGTTGAATAGTTCGACAAACATCAAATACATATATATTAAATTTAATATTAAATTTAATACAAAATGCTAAAAAATATAAATATAATTTACGAACATTACATATATACTATCTTTTAAAAATAAATAATTTATTTAAAAGTAAATAGAATAATATAATATATTAATATTATAAAATGCTAAGATAATTAAAATATTAGTATAAATTTAAAAATGGACCAAACATAAAGAATTCTATAATTATAATAAAATTAATTTAGGATTTGTTAATCTTTCTTGGGTAACTAAGTTTGTGCTAAAAGTGAAATTCATACATAGTTACCGGTAGGTATGAAAAACTAAAAAATAGAGATAAGATTTACAGGCCATAATGGCATACTAATTTTTTAAAAACAAATAATTATTCATAAGTAAACAAATCTAAAATACATATATATTAAATTTAGCACTAAATTTAGTACAAAATGCTAAAAAAGTATAAGTATAATTTACGAACATTACACATATACTATCTTTTATAAATAAATAATTTATTTATAAGTAAATAGAATAATATAATATATTACTATTAGAAAATGCTAAGTTAATTAGAAAATAATTATAAATTTAAAAATGGACCAAAAGTAAAGAATTCTATAATTATAATATAATTAATTTAGGATTTGTTTAATATTTTTCTCTTGTTAAACAATTTGATAAAAGTAAAATACTTATTTTCGTAGAAAAATAATTTATTATTTCAAAAATTAATATAATTATTAAAATGGCGATTAAATAAGGAATTATATAAATATAAAAAAAGTAATCCAAGATTTGTTTGTTATATTTTAGCTAACAAGTTAAATAAATTGATAAATTTAAATTATAATTTTCTTAAAAAATAATTTATTTTTACTGAAATAAATATTTTAAATTACAACAATAAAATTTATTTAAAAATAAAAAATTTTAAAAAGTGACCTAAATGTTATATAAATCCATCTTTTAATTTGTGGGCCCCACTGTAATTCCCAAGAATTAGATGAATTTATCTCAAAATTTTCAGAATCCAAAGCGGGAATTGGAAAAGGGTAGGAATTGTCTAATTCTCTCCATTTCAAATTTTCGAATCAAAGTAAACACCGTGATTAAGAAATTAGGCTTTTAATTTCTCCAATTTCCAAAATTTTTGGGCTTTGGAATCCGTTCGAACATACACTTAGGGAAAGTTTCGATCGATTTTCATTCTAGAATTGAGAAATTGGCCAACTCTGTTAATTCCTAGAAATTGAGTGAATTATTGGAATTGCCTAGTTCCGGTGTATGGATGAGTATTTTCTGGATGTAATTAGAAAATAGTTAATACTCGCAAGTTTAAAAGATATGTTAAATTTAATATTCAATTTGGTACGAAATAAAAACTATAAATATAATTTATAAACACAAAATATATATTATTTTCTATAAATTAATTCTTTACCTATGAGCAAATAGAATAATAGAATATATTAATATTAGAAAATAGTAAGCTAATAAAAAAATTAATATAAATTTGGAAATTAACAAAAAATAAAGTATTCTATAATTATAATATAATTAATTTAAGATATATTCAACATATTTTTTTCTTACTAAATTGTTTGATGAACGTAAAATACATATATATAAAATTTAATTTTGAATGTAGCACAAAATACTAAGAAAATATAAATATAATTTACAAACATAACATATGTACTATGTTTTAAAAATAAATTATTTATTTATAAGCAAATAGAATAATATAGTATATTAATATTAGAAAATGCTAAGTTAATCAAAAAAATTAATATAAATACAAAAATTGCCCAAAAATAAAGCATTGTATAACTATAATACAATTAATTTGGGATTTGTTTTACACATTTTTTCTTGTTAAATAGTTCAACAAATCTAAAATACATATACATTAAATTTAGCACTAAATTTAGTACAAAATGCTAAAAAAATATAAGTATAATTTACGAAAATTACACATATACTATCTTTTAAAAAGAAATAATTTATTCCGAAGTAAATAGAATAATACAATATCTTAATATCAGAAAATGTTAAGTTAATTAGAAAATTAGTATAAATTTAAAAATGGACCAAAAGTAAAGAATTCTATAATTATAATATAATTAATTTAAGATTTGTTTAATATTTTTCTCTTGTTAAACAATTTGATAAAAGTAAAATACATATTTTTTTAGAAATATAATTTATTATTTCAAAAATTAATATAATTATTAAAATGGCGATTAAATAAGGAATTATATAAATATAAAAAAATTAATTCAAGATTTGTTTATTATATTTTAGCTAACGAGTTACATAAATTGATAAATTTAAATTATAATTTTTTTAAAATATAATTTATTTTTACTGAAATAAATATTTTAAAATTACAACAATAAAATTTATTTGAAAATAAAAAATTTTAAAAAGTGACCTAAATGTTATATAAATCCATCTTTTAATTTGTGGGCCCCACTTTAATTCCCAAGAATTAGATGAATTTATCTCAAAATTTTCAGAATCCAAAGCGGGAATTGGAAAAGGGTAGGAATTGTCTAATTCTCTCGATTTCAAATTTTGGAATCAAAGCAAACGCCGTGATTAAGAAATTAGACTTTTAATTCCTCCAATTTCCAAAATTTTTGGGCTTTGGAATCCGTTCAAAGATACGCTTTGGAATCCGTACTATCTTTTAAAAACAAATAATTTATTCAGAAGTAAATAGAATAATACAATATCTTAATATCAGAAATTGCTAAGTTAATTAGAAAATTAGTATAAATTTAAAAATGGACCAAAAGTAAAGAATTCTATAATTATAATATAATTAATTTAGGATTTGTTTAATTATTTTTCTCTTGTTACCAATTTGTTAAACGAAACTACATATTTTCTTAGAAATATAATTCATATTTCAAAAATTAATATAATTATTAAAATGGCGATTAAATAAGGAATTATATAAATAAAAAAAAATTAATCCAAGATTTGTTTGTTATATTTTAGCTAACAAGTTAAATAAATTGATAAATTTAAATTATAATTTTTTTAAAAAATAATTTATT
>RXID01017580.1:15000-25794 GCA_005019695.1 Trichopus zeylanicus subsp. travancoricus | reverse complement strand
TAGCATTAGTAGCAGTGGTTGTAGTTGTAGTAAAAGTAGTGGTAGTAATAGTAGCAGAGGGACCAATAGTAGTAGCAGTAGTAGTAAAAGCAGTAGTAGCAATATTACTAGTAGTAGTGGCAGTAGCAGTGCGAATATTAGTAGTGGCAGTAGTAGCTGGAGTTATCGTAGTAAGAGAAGTAATATTAATAGTAGTAGTAGTAGCGATAGAAGTAGTAGTAGTAGTAGTATTTATGGCAATTATAATAGCAGTAGAGGTAATAGGATTAGTTATTGTAGTACGAGTAGGAGGTGATGTAATATCAGTAGTAGTAGAATTTGTGGTAGTAGTATTAGGAGTAGCAGTAGTAGTGGTTTTAGTAGTAGTAGAATTTGTTGTTGTACTAGTTGTAATTATAGTTGATGTAGCAATTGTAGTAGTAGTAGTACACATTGTAGGAGTAGCAGTATTAGTTTTTGTAGGAGCAGTTGTTGTAGCAGTACTAGTAGTTACAGCAGAAGTTGCCGCAATAGTAGTAGTAGTATTATTAGCTGGAGTAGTAGTAGTAGTAGTAGTAGTAGTAGTTTTTGTAGCAATAGTTGTAGTACTAGTAGTAGTAGTAGTGGTGGTACCAGTAATAGTAGCTATAGTAGTAGTAGTAAAAGTAGTAGTACTAGTAGTAGTAGCAGCAGTAGTTGTTGTACTTACACTAGCAGCAGCAGCAAGAGTACTACTAGTAGTACTTGTTGTAGTAACAATATTAGAAATAGTAGTAGTAGTCATAGTATTACTAGCAATAGTAGTAGCAGTAGTAATAGTAGTTGCAGTAGCAGCAGTAGCCGTTGAAGTAGTTGTAGTTGTTGTAGTAGTAGTAGCTGTAGTAGTAGCAATAGTAGCAATAGTAGTGCTAGTATCAGTAGTGGCAATAGTAATAGTAGTAATAGTAGTAGTAGTTGCAGTAGCAGTCATAGCATTAGTTGGAGGGGTAGCTGTGGTAGCAGTAGAGCAGCAGTTGTGGTAGTAGTAGTAGCAATAGTACTAGTAGCAGTAGCAGTAGCAGTAGCAGTAGTAATAGTAAGTGGAGAAATAGTAGAAGTAACTGTAGTTATCTCAATATTAGTAGTTGTAGAAGTAGTAGTAGTAGTAGCAGCAGCAGTTGCAATAGCAAAAGCCACAGCAGTAGTAGTAGTAGTAATAACAGTTGTACAAGTAGTTGTAGTAGTAGTAGAAATAGTAGTAGTGAGAGAATTTGTTGTAGTAGCAGTACCAGTAGTAGTGGTAGTCACAGAGGTTGGAGAGGAGGAGTAGTAGTAGCAATGGTGTCGGTAGTAGCAGTAGCAGTAGTAGTTGTAGTAGTAGGAGTAGTGGTAATAGTAGTAGTATCATTTGTAATAGCATTAGTAGTAGCAGTAATGCTAGTAATAGTAGTGGTTGCTGTAGAAAAAGTAGGAATAGTAGTAACAGAAGTTGGAGTAGTAGTTGTAGCAGTTGTAGTAGTAGCAAACGTAGCAGTAGTGGTAGTAGTAGTAGTAGAAGTAGTTGTAGTAACAGTAGTAGCAGAAGTAGCATAGTAGTGGCGAAAGTAGAAGTAGTAAAAGTAGTATTTGTAGTAGTAGAAGTAATAGTAGCATTAATAGTAGCAGTAGCTCTAGTAGGAGTGTTGTAGTAGTAGCACTAGCAATAGTAGTAGTGGTAGCAGTAGTTGTAGTATTAGTTGTAGCAGTACGTGAAGCATATTAGGAGTAGCAATACTACTGGTATCAGTACCTGTAGCAGTAGGAGTAATAGTTATTGTGATAGTAGTAGTAGTCGCAGTAGCAGTGGCAACAATAACAGAAGTAGTAGTAGTAGAAGTAGTAGAAGTAGCAGTAGTAGCAGTAGTAATAATTGTAGTAGTAGTAGTTGTAGGAGTAGTTGCAATTGTTATACTAGCATTTGTAGTACCAGGATTTGTAGTAGTAGCAGTACTAGGACTAGGAATAGAGATAGTATTAGTAGCAGTAGCATCCGTAGTTGTTGTAGGAATAGCTGTAATAGTAGTTGTAGTGGTTGTAGTAGTAGTAGTAGCAATAGTAGTCGTAGTTGTAGTAGTAGTAGTAGTAGTGGTGGTAGTAGTAGTAGTACAAGTAGTAGTAATAGTTGTAGTAGCAGAAGAAGAAGTAGTAGTAGTAGTTGTAGCAGCAGTAGTAGTAGTAGTAGTAGTTGTTGTTGTAGTAGTAGTAGTAGTTGTTGTTGTACTAGTAGTTGCTGAAGTAGTAGTAGCAGTGGTATTAGTAGTAGTTGTCGTAGTAGTAGTAGTAGTAGCAGTAGTGTTATTAATAGTAGTAGTAGTAGCAATGGCAGGGGTAGCCGCAGCAACAATAATAGTAGAAGTAGCTGCTGCGGCAATAGCAACAACAATAATAGCAGAAGTAGCTGCAACAGTAGTGGCAGTAGTACTAGTTTTTGTTGTTGTAGTAGTAGGGCCATTCGAGTCGTAGTGATAGTAGTAGAAGCAATAGCTGTAGAAATAGAAGTGATAGTATGGGTGGTACTAGTAATTGTAGTAGTAGTAGTAGTAGTAGTAATAATAATAGTAAAAGGAGTAGTAGAAGTACTTGTAGCAGCAGTATCAGTAGGAGTACTAGTAGTTGTTGTAATAGTAATAGTATTAGTTGTACTACTAGCAGATGTAGTAGTAGTGGTAGTAGTAGGAGCTAGAGTGGGAGTAGTAGTTTGAATAGTAGTAGCTGAAATAGTGCTGGTAGTAGTAGTAATAGTCATAATTGTAGTAGTAGTTGTTTAAGCAGTAGTAGTAATAGGAGTTGAAGTAGTAGTACTGGTAGCAGTAATAGTAGTGGTGGTAGAAGTAGAAGTAGTAGTAGTAGGATTCAGAGCAAGAATAGTTGCAGTTGCAGTAGTAGTATTAGTAGTAGTAGTAGTACTAGTAGGACTAGTAGGAGTAGTAGTCAAAGTAGCAGCAGCAGTAGTAGTTGTAATAATATTAGTAGTGGTGGTGGTAATAGAAGTAGTAGTTGTAGTAGCAGTAGCAGTAGCAGTAGTAACAGTACTAGCAGGTGTAGTAGTTGTAGTAGTAGTAATAGTTATTTTGGTAGTAGTCGTTGTAGCAGTAGGAGTAATAGTTATAGTTGTAGTAGTAGAAGTAGTAGTAGTAATAGTAGTTTTAGCAGTAGTAGTCATAGTAGTTGTAGTAGTTGTTGTAGAAATAGCAGTAGCAGCAGCAGTAATAATTAGTATTAGTAGTTATTGTAATAGTAGTAGTACGAGTTGGAGTAGTAGTAGCAGCAGCAGTGGTAGTGTTGGAGTAGTAGTAGCAGTAGGAGTAGGAGTAGTAGTAGTAGTAGTAGTAGTATTAATAGTAGTAGTAGTAGTAATAGTAATAGTAGCTGTAGTTGCAGGAGTAGTAGTAGTAGCAGCAGCAGTAGTAGTAGTAGTCAGAGAAATATTTGTAATTGTATTAGTATTAGCAGTAGAAGTAGTAGTAGAAGTGGTAGAGTAATAGAATTATTCATAGTAATAGTAGTTAAAGTAGTAGTTGCAGTAGTAGTGGTGGTGGTGGTAGTACTAAGACTAGTAGGACTAAGACTACCAGTAGTAGTAGTAATAGCCATAGTAGGAGTAGCAGTAGAAGTAGCAGCAGCAGGAACAACAGTTGTAGTAGAAGTTGTAGTAGCAACTACAACAACAACAAGAGTAGGAGTACCTGTAGTAGGAGCAGGAGCAGCAGTAGTAGTAGTGTGATTAGTAGTAGGTGTAGAAGTAGTAATAATAGTAGCAGAAGTGATAGTAGTGGTAGTCAGAGTAGGAGAAGTGGTAGTAGTGGTAGGTGTAGGAATTGTAGTAGTAGTAGCACAAGTAAGAGTAGGAGTAGTAATGTTAATTTTGTTGTTGCTTCTACTACTACTATTGCTACTACTACTGCTACTAGAACCACTGCTACTGCTTCTACTACTTTTACTTCTGCTGCTGCTGCTGCTACTGCTACAACTACTACTATTCCTACTATTATGGCTACTACTATTACTACTTCCTCAACTACTGCTGCTACTGCTACTATTGCTGCTACAACTACTGCAACAATTGCTACTTCTGCTACTGCCACTACTATTACTTATACAACCGCTACTACTGCTACTTCTGCAACTTCTACTACTACTATTACTACTACTACTACTACTGCTGCTTATACAGCTATTGCTACTACTGCTTTTGCTACTTCTAATTCTACTATTTCTACATTTGCTAATACTAGTGATACTACTATAGGTACTAGTACTACTACAACTTCTACAACAACAACAACTACTAATACTACTCCATATGTTCCTACTATTATTCTTGTTACTACAACAACAACTACTACTATTGGTACTACTATAGTGACTACTACTACTACTACTACTACTACAACTGCTATTGCTACTACTCTTACTACTGCTATTGCTACTACTATTACTTCAACTGCAATTGCTACTACATCTACAAATGCAACTGCTACTACTACTACTGCTACTACTACAACTTGTACTACTACTGCAATTGCTACTACTACAACTGCTACTACTTTGACTGCCAGTACTACTATTGCAATTGCTACTACAACTCTTGCTAATACTACTACTACTAGTGTTGTTGCAACTACTACAACTTGTACTACTATTGCTGCTACTACTGCTACTACTACTACTACAACTACTATTATAGCAACTACTGCTGCTACTACAATTACTACCACTAGTACTACTACCACTGCTGCTTCTACAACTTCTCCTACTACTCCTACAACTACTACTACTAGTACTACAACAACAACAACAACTACTACTCCTACTTCTACTTCTGAAAATGCTACTAAAACTAAAACTACTACTACAATACTACTATTACTACTGATACTAATAGAATTACTACTACCTCTACTACTACTGTGACTACTACTACTTCTGCTACTAATCCTACTACTACTGCAACTACTGCTACAACATCTACAACAACTACTACTGCTACTGCTACTACTGCTACTACTACTACTACTACTACTACGATTACTACTATATTTACAACTGCTACTATTACTACTACGATGACTACCGCTACTGCTACCACTACTACTACTATTGCTATTTCTGCTACTACTACTACTATTGTCGCTATCACCACTACTACCACTACTATTGCTGCTGTTACTGTTGCTACTACTACTTGTACTACTACAACTGTTACTTCTACTCCAACAACTACACCTTCTCTGGCACCTATTCCTAGTACTACCCCAATACCTACAACTTCTACTACTACTACTAGAACTACTACTACTACTACTCCTCCTATTTCTGCAACTACTTTTGCTAAAAGTGGTATCAGAACCCGGTTTGGTGGAAATCAGGTTTAGCTGAAGCCAAGATCAATGAAAGCCATGGTAACCCAAGTGGAGCTTTGGGATTGGTTGATTCACATCGAGGTGATGTTGGGAAATCCTCCAACAGAAGATGCAAGCAACATATGGGCGCAGTTGGCTTAGCGAGAGAGGCAAAATGATGCTCTCAAGGAGGCCCTTGCAAGTGAGGTGAAAAATACGGAAGAAAGATATGCTGCGATCATGGACTCCATTAGATCAAGTCTGAAGTCCTTTGAATAGGACTTGATGGTGGCAAAGAGAGTGGTGGCAAACTCCACTATTGAAGGCGGAGCTCCTTCAAAGGTAAGAGTCCCGGAACCCCATTCCTTTAATGGTTGTAGGAATGCAAAGGAGTTGGAGAACTTCTTGTGGGATATGGAGTAGTACTTCAAGGCTGATCACAATTTGGAACTGGAGTAAGTCACCATCACCAGCATGTACTTGAGTGGCGATGCCAAGTTATGGTGGCGTATCAGAGCATCGGAGAATGCTCGAGCGGATTTCACAAGAATCCCTGAAGAAGCTACAACATTCGAGGACCATAAAGGAGTATGTGCAGGAATTCAGCTCCCTCATGCTCAACATCACCAACATGTCTGACGCGGACAAGTTGTTCAACTTTCTTTCTGGCTTGCAGCCGTGGGCTCAAGCTGAACTTCGACGGCAAGGAATGAGCGATCTTCCTTTGGCCATTGCTTCTACAGAAGGCTTGGTGGATTTCAGATTGATGACAACCACCAAGAAGGCCACAGATGGAAGGAAGATGGGGCGTGAAGAGAAGGATGGCAAGAAGCCCGAGGGTAAGGGCAAGAAGGTTGTGGAACCGAGCCAGTCCAAGCTGTGGAACCGAGCCAGTCCAAGCTGCAGCCCACCAACAGAGAGCAGGGCTGTTTTATATGCAATGGTCCTCATCGGGCAAGGGAATGTCCAAGGAGGGAAAAGCTATATGCTCTAACTATCAGGGAATCTTAGGAGGAAGAACGTGGTGTGACGGCAACACCACGGATGAATCCATTGCAGCTACTCAGCTCAATGACGGCAGAAGGGCAGCTGCCTTGCAAAGGGTTGATGTATGCATCGGTGCTATTAAATGGGAGGCCTTTTTTGGCTATGCTGGACACAGGGGCAACCAGCAACTTCTTCTCCCATAAGTTGGTAAGTGAATTTGGTTTGCAGGTGCAACCAAGTTCATGAAAAGTGAAGGCGGTAAACTCTGGGCCAACTCTGATGCATGGAATGGCCAGCGCAACCCTCAAAGTTGGAGCTTGGGAGGGAAAGATCAGTGTGATAGTCTCGGCGCTTGATGAGTTTGATTTTATCTTGGGCATAGACTTCTTCGTCCAAGTTAAGGCTAGCTTGATGCCTCACTTATCAGGTATGCTGATTTCTGTGGAGGAATCACCATGCTTTGTACAGGCAGCGTATGGAGGGAAAATTGCAGCAGTGAATATGCAGTCTCCTCAATAGCTGAAAGTATGTCTCAATAGGGGCGAGACCACCTATGTTGCAGCACTAATCGAGATACAACTGGATCAGGTCGTGGAGGTACCTGATGATGTTGCAACTATCCTGGCAAATTACGCAGATGTGAAGCCACCAAAATTGCCCAATGAACTTCCCCCTCAGAGGGCAATTGACCACAAGATTGAGCTGGAGCCAGGTGCTAAACCTCCTGCTCAAGCCCCTTATCAATTGTCTAATACAGAACTTTTGGAGCTGAGGAAACAGCTCAATGGACTGTTGGATGCGGGATTGATCCAACTATCAAAGGCCCCATATGGCGCTCCAGTGTTGTTTCAGAGGAAACAAGATGGTTCATTTCAGAGGTGCATGGACTATCGAGTGCTAAACAAGGTGTTCTCTTGGCTTAGAAAATACAAGCTCTTCATAAAGGAATAGGAATGTGAGTTCTATCGAGGGCGACAGAACCAAGTGGCAGATGCATTAAGCCAAAGGGAGGTGCAATGCTACATTGTTGCGCTGTCCACAGTGCAGTCAACCGTGCTTGAGAGGGTTAAAGAGCAAGCCGACGCGGATCCAGCATACGTCCAACTCAGGGGAGAGGTATGTGAAGGGGTAATTAAGCGTTATTGGCTTGAAGATAACTTGTTGTATCCTAGAGGTAACAGGTTGTACATCCTGAAGGTGGGAGGGCTGAGGCATGAGTTGCTGTGAGAGACTCATGATCCTCAATGGGCAGGACATCCTGGAGGGCAAAGGATGATGGCACTCTTCTCTAGGTCATACTATTGGCCAAAAATGGGGGAAGATGTCGAGATGTACATCAAGACTTGTCTTGTGTGCCAGTTTGACAAGACGGAGAGGAAGAAGAAGGCAGGGCTGCTGCAACCCTTGCCTATTCCGGAGAAGCCGTGGCAGTCCACTTCCATGGACTTTATCTCGGGCTTTCCCAAAGTGGATGGGATGAACTCAGTGATAGTTGTCATTGACCAACTCGCGAAGTATGTGGTGTTCATACCAACACCACATGCATGTCCAGCAGAGGTACCAGCTGGGATGTTCTACAAGCATGTGGTGAAGCACTTTGGTGTCCCGAAAGACATCTTGAGTGATCGAGATGCTCAATTCACAAGCAGGTTTTGGACAGCACTCTTCAACTTGATGGGTTCAAAGTTGAAGTTCTCTATGGCTAATCACCTGCAAAAAGATGGCCAAACAGAGTGCATCAATGCCTTGGTGGAGGAATGCTTAAGGTATTATGTAATGGCCAGCCAGCAGAATTGGTTGGAGCTGTTGGACACAGCCCAATTTTGTTATAACATCCATAGGTCATTGGCTACAGGAATGAGTCCTGTAGAGCTTGTCATGGGACAGCAACCTCTCACTCATCTCGAGTTGTCTCAATCGACAGACCAAGGAAAGTGCCCTGCTGCCTATCGAATTGACAAGGAGAAGGAGGATCTAATAGAACAAGCTCAGGACAGCTTGCGCAAGGTAGCAAAATGCATGAACAGGCATGCAGATGAATGAAGGCGCTTATTAGAGTTCCAGGTTGGGGACGTGGTGTTGCTGAAACTTACTCCCCAGATATGAAAGAAAATCAGTAGCAAGACCATACATCGTGGGTTGGTATCAAGGTATGATGGCCCCTTCGAAGCGATGAAGAAAGTCGGGCAGGTTGCTTACCGGTTGAAGCTACCCAATAGGTTGAAAGTACACCCAACATTCCATATTAGCTTTCTCAAACCTTTCAATAGGGACTTGCTTGGAGATAGACAGCAAGACAAGAGAGCTTCACTAGTAGTTCGAAAGCAGTTTGACAAAGAGGTCGAGAAGATCCTCGCACACCGGACTATGGGGCAAAGCAAGAAGAATCGACAGACTAATTTTCTTGTGATGTGGAAAGGCGGCAGCAAGGCCGATGCCACGTGGGAGCAGGACTCTATGCTATGGTAGTTTGCGAGACATATCAAGGAGTACATGGATTCTACTCCGACGAGGATGTCGGACTCTCCTAGTTGGGGTGGTTTGTCACACCCGTTGTGAGTGGTAGGTGCCACCACAATGAGATCATATAATAGACCTCATGATCTCAGAGGCAATGGAGTGCCTCCAACATATGTGTGCACGGGCAGCACACAAATGAGGAAACAACCAACTGTGGTGGTCGGTCCCACTATGAGGAGTATCATGCGAGGGAGCGCGTGATCATGCAAGGCAACGGACTGCCTCCAATGTATGTGTTTGTGGGAAGCACACATAGCAGCACGTGACCGAGTCATGACATGTTTGGATGGAGACCCGAACAGTCCAAACAGTCCTGCAGAGTGAGCAGCGGGACAGGTTGGCTAAAGTGAGCTGCAGGTACATGTGAACAAGTTGCACACTTGGCACTGCAGGCTGAAAACACATGGCTGCAGGCTGGAGAATCAGAGCTGCCACTGTCAAGGGACATGTGACCAGCAAAGAGGCAATTGAGGGCTTATGGGATAGGTGGCTGCAGCTGGAGGAAGACAAGGAAACTGCAGGGAGAACATTGTGGAGCATGCTCTCCATGATCCCAACAGGTGGACTGCAGTGAGAACGTTGTGGAGAATGTTCTCCATGACCTCCAACAATTGGACTGCAGGGAGAACATTGTGGAGAATGTTCTCCATAATCTCCAACAGGTGGACTGCAGGGACAACATTATGGGAGTAGGTTCTCCATGATCTCCATGGGTGGCTCATAGCCAAATAAGTGTATTATAAATAGACTAGGGGGTCTATTGAGCTGAGACACACATAGGTAAAGAGACTTGTAATGTCACTCCATATTAGAGTTGTATTACTTTTATGTGGGCAATAAAAGGTTGGCAAGGTTGTTGTATTTCTTTTCTCCTCCATACTCTTGTGGGCTACTACTAGTATTACTACTATTATTGCTTCTACAACTACTACTACTGATACTGCTACTACTACAACAGCTGTTACTATAGATGCTAGTACTACAGGTACTTCTACTACTATGACTACTACAACTGCTACTGCTACTCCTATTTCTACTACTAATATTGCTAGTACTGCTACGACGACTACTACTGCTACTTTGATAACTACTTCTACTACTACTGATACTACTTCGGCTACTACTACTACTACTACTACTTCTACTCCAACAACTACAACCACTGTTGCTGCTACTGCTACTACTACTACTATTGCTGCTACTACTACTATTGCTACTATTACTACTGCTACTGCTACTGCTACTGCTAATATTACTGCTGCTGCTCTTGCCGCCAATACTAATAATGCTACTAATACTAATACTACTATTATTGTTGTTGCTACTGCGACTACTACTACTACTACTTCATCTACTACTACTACAACAAGTACTACTTCTGCTGGTACAGCTGCTGCTGCAAGTCCTAATACAACTATTATTGCTACTACTAATTCTACTACAATAACTATTGCTACATCTACAACTACTATAATTGCTACTACTACTACACCTTCTACTACTGCAACTACTACTATTACTATGTCTACTCCCACTCCTACTGCTACTCCTACTTTGACTACTACTACCCCTACTACCACTACCGCTACTGCTACTACTCAATATCTACTACTTATAGTACTACAACTACTTCTACTGCTACTACTAATGTTGTTACTACTACAACTACTACTACTACTATTGTTGTTGCTGCTAGTACCACTACTACAACTATGGCTACTACTTCTACTACTACTACTACCACTGCTACTACTACTATTACTACTACCTCTACTACTACTACTACTACTACTACTACTACTACTACTACTACTACTACTACTACTACTACTACTATTATTACTACTACTAGTACTTCTACGATTACTTCTACTATTTGTACTACTACCACAATTACTACTTCTGCTATCTCTACTACTCCTACACTACTAGTACTAGTACTACTACT
>RXID01017580.1:2500-12500 GCA_005019695.1 Trichopus zeylanicus subsp. travancoricus | reverse complement strand
CTACTACTACTATTACGGCATCAACTACTATTACTACTACCGCTACTACTAATACTACTACTACTACTACCACAACAACTACTAATATTGTTGCTACTACGACAATTATGACTGCTTCTACAACTATTACTACTACTACTGATGATGCGGCTGTTAATACTACTACTACTATTAATTCTACTGCTGCTACAACTACTACTGCTACTGCAGCTGCTGCAGCTACTTCTACTACTACAACTTGTGCTGCTAGCACAACTGCTTGAACAACTACTACTATTACTATTACTATTATTATTACTACTACTACTGCTGCTGCTACGGTTACTACTACTATTGCTGAGGCTACTTCTACTACTACTAGTAGTACTACTACTACTGCTGCTGCTACTACTGCTACTACCACTGCTACTACTTCTACTACTAACACTAATAGAACTAATATTATTGCTACTCCTGCTACCGCTATAACTATTACTTCTACCACTGCTACTACTGTTCCTACAGCTATCGCAACTTCAATTACAACTACCACTACTGCTACTACTACTACTACTGCTGCTGATATTACTACTACTACTAATACCACTGTTGCTACTACTACTGCTACTGCTGCAAGTAATACAACAACTACTACTACTAGTAATTGAACTACTACTACTACTACTACTACTACGACTTCCACTACTACTACTACCGCTACGACTTCCACTACTACTACTACCACTACTACTACAGCAACTATTGCTACTACTATAACTATTGCTACTATTATTGCTACTACTGTTTCTGCTACTACTACAGCTACTACTGCTACTATTTCTACCACTATTGCTGCTACTGCTACTTCTACTACAACTGATATTATAACTACCGCTTCTGCTGCTACTTCTACTACTACTACAACAACTGCTACTGCTGTTGCTGCTACCGCTTCTACTACTACCACTCCTACAACTTATCCTACTACTACTGCTACTGCTAGTTCTACTACTACTACTACTACTACTTCTTCTATTTCTCCTGCTGCTGCTGTTACTACTACTACTTCTTCTACTAATGGTATTGGTCTTGCTAGTGTGGCTAATACTACGACCACTACCACGACTTCTTCTCCTACTACTACTTCGACTAATACTACTGCTACTACTACTACTACTACTACTAATACTACTGCTAATGCTGCTGGTGCTACTACTACTTCTACTATAACAACTTCGACTACTGCTACGACGAATGCTACTACTATTTCGGCAGCTTATCATAGTACTACTAGTACAAGTACTAGTACTACTGTTGCTGCTGCTACTACTACTATTATGACTACTACTACTACTACTACTACTACGACTACAACAACTCATCCTACTACTACTACTATGACTGCTACTACTACTACTATTACTACTACAACAATAGCAATAACAACAACAACAACAACAACAACATCAACTACTACTACTACTACTACTACTTCTACTACTACTGCTCCTACCAACTACTATTAGTACTACTAATACTACTACTACTACTATTACTATAAACTGTCAAACTACAACTACTAATCCTGCTACTACTACTACTACTCTACTACTTCTACTACCATTACACCAAAATCTACTGTTGCTACCACTCTTACCGCTACAACAATTGTTACTAGTAATACTATAACTAATATTACTACTACTGCTACAACAACAACAACAACAACTACTACTACTACGACTGCAACTACTACAACTACTAGTACTCCTGCAACTAATAACACTATGACTATTACAACTTCTACTTCTACTACTACCGCAACTACGACAACTAATAGTACTACAACAACAACAACAACAACAACAACAACAACTACTACTACTACTACAATTACTACTATTGCTGCTGCAACTACTACTACTACAACTACTACAGCAACAACTACTACTACGACTACTGCCACTCCCACTCCAGCTACTACTACAACTATGATTACTACTACCACTACTATTGCTACAACTAGTACTAGTACAACTACTAATTCTACTGCTACTACTAGTACTACTACTGGTACAACTACTACTACTACGACTACTTCTTCTATGACCACTACTAGTACTACTATTACTATTACCATTACTATTACCACAACTGCTACTATGTAGGTGATGACTTATGCTACTTCTATTGTAACTACTACTACTGCTACTACTACTCCCGCTTCAACTATTACTACTATTGCTATGACTACTACTACTTCTACTACTACTTCTACACTACCACTACAACTACTACTGCTGCTGCCACTACTACTTCTACTATTAATACTACTACTACACTACTACTACAACAACTACTGCTAGAATTGCTACTACTCGTACAACTAATACTATTACTGCTACTAATACTACTACCACAACTACTATTACCACAACTACTACTGCTACCGCCACTACTACTTCTGCTATTGCTACTACTACTACGCTACTACTATAACAACTACTACTAGAATTGCTACTACTCCTACAACTAATACTACTACTGCTACTGATACTACTGCCATAACTACTATTACCACTACTACTACTCCTACTGCAACTACTACTACTCCTCTTACTACTATTACTAATACTAATAGTACTATTACTCCTACGACCACTACTAGCTCTACTACTACTACTACTTGTACGACTATTACTACTACTACTACAACTACTACAAATTCTCCTATTACAATTGCCAATACTGCTAATACTACTACTCCAACTACTACTCTACTACTTCTACAACCACTACTACTATTGCTACTACTACTTCTATGACTACTACTGCTACTACTACAACTTCTACTTCTGCTACAGCTATCACTATTATAACTACTACTACTGCTACTGCTACTACTACTACAACTACTTCAGCTACGGCTACTACTACTGCTAATATTACTACTACTAGAGCTACT
The DNA here is from genome assembly GCA_005019695.1 of Trichopus zeylanicus subsp. travancoricus. Taxonomy (NCBI): domain Eukaryota; kingdom Viridiplantae; phylum Streptophyta; class Magnoliopsida; order Dioscoreales; family Dioscoreaceae; genus Trichopus; species Trichopus zeylanicus. Next base: position 9,556 of record RXID01017580.1, on the reverse strand, counting down.
AATTTAACTACTACTACTTCTACTCATACTGCTGCTACTACTACAACAGCTACAACAACTACTACAACTCCTACTGTTACTATTGCTACTATTACTACAACTACAACTACAACTACTTCTGCTACTACTACTACAACTATTGCTATTGCTGCTGCTACAACTACTAATGCAACTATTACTGCTACTGCCATTACTATTCCTTTCCCTACTACTCCTACTTATGATACTAGTACTACTACTACTACTACTACTACTACTACTACTACTATTTTTGCAACTACTACTACTATTGTTGCTACTGCTACAACAACTACAACTTCTGCTACTACTACTTCCACTACTACTGCTAATGCTACCACCACTATGACTGCTACTACTGCTACTACTACTACTATTATTACTACTACTTCTACTTCTACAACTACTACTGTGATTGCTACTGTTGATTTTGCTACAACAACAATGACTACTACTCCTACTGCTATTACCACTAGTACTACTACTATTGTCGCTACTACTGCTACTATTACTACTACTATTGTAGCTGCTATAGCTACCACTAATAGTACACCTATTACTGCTACAACTACCGCTACAACAACTATTGCTAGTGCTACTGTTACAGCTACTACTACTATTACTTCTGCTATAGCTACTACTACAACTACTACTGCTGCTACTACTGCTGCTACTACTACTACTAATACTATTACTACTGCTACTACTACTTGTACTACTAGTACTGCTACTACTAATACTACTACTATTACTACTACTACTACTACTACTATTAATACTACTACTACTACTACTGCAACTACTACTATTGCTACTACAAATACTACTACTCCTACAACTACTATTCTTGCTACTACTAATATTATTACTACTACTTCTGCTACTACTACTAATACTACTACTCCTTCTACTAGTAATACTACTAGTACTATTGCTGCTACTACTTCCTCTAATTATATTGCTACTCCTCCTACTACTTCTACTACTAATGCCATTGATGCTACTACTGTTGTTGCTACTGCTACTAGTGATGCTATTTCTTTTACTATGGCTACTACCACTTCTTTTGCTGCTACACCTACTACTCCTCCTACTACAACAACAACTACTACTCCTACCAATACTACCACTACTGTTACTAATGCTGCTACTAATGCTACTACTAATACTACTATTATTACTACTACCACTACTACTACTATGACAACTACTACTTCTACTACTACCACTACTACTATTACTACTGCTACTACCCCTACTCCTACTACTACTGCTACAACTATTACTACAGTTGTTGCTACCAATACAACTGTTGTTGTTGTTGTTGCTGCTACTACTACTACTACTACTACTACAGCAAATACTACTACTAGGACTACTACTACTACTACGCATGCTACTACTACCACTACTACTGCTACTACTACAACAACTACAACTAATAATTCTGCTGCTACCACTAGTACTACTAGTACAAAAATAACTACTACTGCTACTGCTACTACTGCTACAACTACTACTACTATTACTAGTACTACTATTACTACAACAACTACTATGCCTATGATGACTTTTGCTACTACTACTGCTACTATTACTACTACAACTACTACTGCTACTACTACTTCTACTTCAACCACTATTACTACTACTGCTGCTACTAGTACTGCTGCTACTACAACTACACTACTACTACAACTATTACTACAACTCCTACTACTACTTCAATGACTACTACTGCTACTACTACTGCTGCAACTACTGCTACTACGACTACAATACTATGACAACAGCTACGACTAGAATTGCTACTACTTCAGCAACTAATACGACTTCTACTACTACTCCTACTACTACTCCTACAGCTACTACTAGAATTGCTACTACTTCTGCAACTAATATGACTTCTACTACTACTCCTACTACTACTCCTACTAGCACTACTATTACTACTACTACTACTACTACAACTCCTGCTACAATTACTCCTATGACTATTACAGCAACTACTATTGCTACAGCTACCACTATGGTAACTACTGGTCCTACTACTGGATCTACTCCTCCTCCTCCTCCTCCTCCTCCTCTTACTACTACTACTACTACTACAACTGTTGCCAATACTACTACTACTGCAACTACAGCTGCTACTACTACTGCTACTACTAATACTAATACTACTACAGCTAATACTACTAGTACTACTACTACTACTACTACTACTAATACTAATACTATAATTACTACTACCACTATTACTACGACTACTACTTCTATTGCAACTACTTGTACTACAACTGCTACTACTACTACTACTACAACTACTATAACAACTACTGCTATCGCTACTGCTATTACAGCTATTATTATTAGTAATACCAGTACAACTGCTTCACTACTATTGCTACTTCTTCTGCAAGTACTACTACCAATGATGCTACTGCTACTACTACAACAACCACTACTAGTACTAGTACTACTACTACTTCTACTACAGCTACTGTGACTACTACTACTACGGCCACTACATCTCCCACTATTACTAGTACCGCTATTATTACTACTACAACTTCTTCAACTACCACTGCTTCTATAACTACTGCAACTACTTCTACTTCTACTACTACTGCTGCTTCAGCTTCTACTGCTATTGCTATTACTACTTTGACTATTGCTACAACTGTTGTTGCTCTTACTACTAATGCTACTAATACTTCTGTAACGACAATAACGGCTGCTACAGCTACTACTTCAACTACTATTACATCAACTGCTACTGCTACTACTACTGCTGCTGCTACTACTTCTATAACTTCTACTTCTGCTATAACGGGTACTATAACTACTACTGCTGCAGCTATTACTACTACTACTAATTCTCCTAGTACCACTAGACTACTACTGCTGCTATTTCTACTACTACTTCTATGACTTCTACTTCTGTTACTTCTACTCCTACAACTACTATTAATCTTCTATTATGGCTTCTGCTACTGCTACTACTACTACTCCAAGTAGTGCCAATATTATTGCAACTAATACGACTATGACTTCTACTACTACGATTACTACTAGTAGTAGTTCAACCACAACTATTACTACTGTTACTAGTAGTATTACCACTACTGATGTTGATGTTGTTGCTGCTACTACTACTACTGCTGCTACTAATACTCCTACCACTGCTGCGGCTACTTCTTCTACTACTACTTCTACTGCTACTACTATTGCTTGTACAACTACCACTATTACTGTCACTACGACAACTACTAGTACTACTACAGCTACAGAGGCTACTACTGCTACTACTTGTACTACTACTATTATTGCTGCTACTACAACAACAATAACTACTATTATTACTACTACTACTCCTTCTGCTACAACTACTACTACTACTACTACTACAACAACAACTACTACTACTACTACTGCTGCTACGACGACTACTTCTACCACCTCTACTAGTACTACTACCACTACTACTACTACTACTATTACTATTGCCACTACTTCTACTTCTATTGTTGCTCCTACTACAACTCCTACTACCACTATAAATGCTCCAACCAATACTACAATTATTATTTCTACTACTACACCTACTATTACTACTTCCTCTACTCCTATTACTACTCCTACTACTAGTACTACTACTGATATAGCTACTACTCTTACTACTACTCCTATTACTACTCCTACTACTACTCCTCCTACTACGACTAGTACTTCTACTACTATTACTAGTAGTAGTATTAGTACTACTACCACTATTACTACTTCTACTACTTGTACTACTGCTACTAGTGCTATGACTACTACTACTATTACTGCTGCTACTGTTACAACTAATACGACTACTACTACAACTACAACTACTAATCCTAATACAACTGCTACTACTTTGAGTACTACTACTAGTACTACTAAGAACAATACAACAATAATGGCAATAATACAACTACTACTTTGACTACCACAACTACTAATACATCTACTGCAACAACAAGTACTACTACTGCTGCTACTAGCACAATAACTACTACTATGACTACTACAACTACTACAACTACTACAGCTACTACCACTACTACTCCTACAACAACTACTACTACTCCTACTACTTTTATTACTACTACTAATACAACTACTACTCCTATAACTACTACTACTCCTACTACTGCTACTACTACTCCTACAACTAAGACTATTAATACTACTACTACAATTATTACAAATTCTCCTACTAAAACTACTAATACTACTACTACTACTACTACAACTACAAGTACTCCACTACTTCTACTACCACTACTACTAATACTACTGTTACTACAACTGCTACTACTACCATAACAACTGCTAGTACAACAACTACAACAGCAATAACAACAACTAATACTACTACTACTACAACTGCTACTACAACTGCAACTACTCCTATAGCTACTACTACTACTACAACTAGTCCTACTACTACAACTACTGCTACTATTGCTGCTACTAATACTAATACTGCTACTACTACTATTGCTACTCCTACTACTACTACTACTACTTCTACTTCTACTACCACTAATGCTACTACTTCTACAACTGTAACCACTACTCCTATGACTGCTACTACCACTACTACGCCTACTACTACAGCAGCTTCTAATACTATACTACAACAACTACTACTATTACTACTACTACTACTACTACTACTACTACTACTGCTACAACTACTACTAATACTACTACTACTACTACAATTCTTGCTACTACTATTATTACTAGTACCACTACTATTGCAACTACTACACCTACTACAATTACTAGTACTACAACTTCAGCAGCTACTACTACTAATACTACTACTACTACTACTGCTACTTGTATTGCAACTATAACTATTACTAACTCCACCACGACTACTGTTGCTGCTACTTATGCAGCTACTGCTACTACTACTACAACCACTGCTACTACTACTACTTCTACTACTATTACAATAACTACTATTGTTGCAACTATTGCCACTCCTACTATTACTCCTACTACTACTCCTACCAGTATTCCTACTCCTACTCCTACTCCTACTACCACTTCTACTTCTACTCCTACTCATACTCCTACTAGTATTCCTGCTCCTACTCCTACTCCTACTACCACTCCTACTATTACTCCTACTCCTACTCCTACTACTACTAAAGCCACTACATCTCCTACTACTGCTAGTACTACTACTACTGCTACTACTACTACTAAAACTACTATGGCTAATGCTACTACAACTACTGCTACTACTAGTGCAACTACAGTACTACTTCTACTACTATGCCTACTCCTTATACAACTACTACTTCTATTACTAATGCTACTACCGCTACTATGACAACTGCTACTACTACTACTAATGCTACAGTTATTGCTGCAACTACCACTACTACTACAACAACAACTACTACTACTTTAACTACTACAACAACTACTAGTACAACAAGTACTAAAACTACTACTGCTACTTTCACAATAACTGCTACTATGACTACTAAAACCACTACTACTGTTGCTGCTGCTACTACCACTACTACTATTCCGATAGCAACTACTACTACTCCTACTACTGCTATAACTACTACTAATACTACTACTCCTTCGACAACTACTACTGCTCCTACTGCTTCCACAACTACTCCTAAAACTATGACTCTTATTATTACTACTACAAATTCTCTTACAACAACTACTAATACTGCTACTACTGCTACTCCTACTACTACTCTACTACTACTACTACCACTACTACTAATTTTTTTTAAAACTATGTTACTACTTCCTACTGCATGCTGCTCCTATTACTGCAACTACTACTACTCGCAAACTACTACTACTTTACTCCTTCTACTATAACTAATCTTGCTGGCTGCCAAACTATTGCTTGCGCTCACCTACTACTTTTTACTATGCTTCTCTTCTTCTACTACTAAACTAACTCCTGTTACTCCTATTGCTACTACAACTAATGCTACTTCTACTTTCACTACTTCTACTACTACTACTGCTACTATTACTACAATTGCAACCACTACTACTATGACTACTACTACTACACCTACTACTTCTGCCACTTCCAATCCCACTACTACTATTACTATTACAACTACTACTGCTACCGCTACTACTACTTCTACTATAGCTACTATTACTAATATGACTACTACTACTATAATTCTTGATACTACTATGATTACGGCCACCAGTAATACTTCTAGTACTACAACTACTACAAGTACAAGTACTACAACTTCAACTAATGTTGCTGCTACTTCTACTACTATTCCTACAGGTACTGCAACTAGTACTATTACTAACACCACCACCACCACTACTACTACTACTACTAATACTATTGCTACTAATGTAGCTACTGCTACAACTACTACTACCATTGCTACTACTACTACTACTTCTACTGTTGCTACAACTGCTACTCCTACTACTACTTCTACTACTCCTCCTACTCGTACTACTACTTCTATTACTCCTTCTACTACTACAACTGCCACTACTTCTCCCACTATTACTAGTACTACTGCTACTACTGCTGGTATAATTACTACTAAAACTACTATGACTAATGCTACTACAACTATTGCTACTACTAGTACAACTACAACAACAACTACAGCACCTACTGCTTCTCTAACAACTACTTCTGTTACTACTGCTACTGCTACTTCTAACACTACAACTACTTTTGCATCAACCACTGCTACTATTACAATAACTACAATTGCTGCTGATGCTGCTGCTACTCCACCTACAACAACAACAACAACAACAACAACAACAACAACAACAACAACAACTACTACTACTACTACTACTACTACTACTACTACTACTACTACTACTACTACTACTAATACGACAACTACTACCACGAATACTACTAGTAATACAAATAATACTGCTACTACAAGAACAATAACTATTGCCACTACTACTCTTACTACTAGTACAAGTGCTACTACTATGGCTACTACTATC